>JASAND010002905.1:0-15942 GCA_030248195.1 Trissonchulus latispiculum
AGTTAACAAAAATGTGCGCAAGTTATATTTAAACGAAGTTCGTTCTTTCAGTCTAAAGCGACAACAGCTGAACAATAAAAATCTAAGGGCCTATTTCTTTAAAGATTAAAATGGTCGGATTAAACGGATTAATAATCAGCCGGATTAAAATTTTAATTTATATTTCTTTAATGCAGGATTAAACGGATTAAAATTAACTCGTTTAATCCGACCATTTTTAATCCACGGATTTAACGACTTGATTTTAATCCATTTAATCCGCCATTAAAGAAACAGCTATTAAAAATTTTAATCCGCCAACTTTTAATCCGTTTAATCCGCGTAGATGCACGAGGATTAAAAGTTAGTTGAAAATGCAGGCGGAGGATTAAACGGATTAAAATTAATCTTTAAAGAAACAGAGATTAAGCAGGTCGGATTAAAATTAACTCGTTGAGTTTTTAATCCGAAGTGTGAATAAAGAAACAGGATTAGATTAAAATTTTAATCCTAGGTGCATTAAAGAAATAGGATTAAATTTAATCCGTTTAACTCGTTTAACTCGCTGGATTAAATTTTAATCCGTTTAATCCGAGGTGCTGTTTCTTTAATGCGGATTAATTTTAATCTCATCCGTTTAATCTTTAAAGAAATAGGGCCTAAGACTGTTAAGATTCATGAATTTTGCGAACGTTTTGCGAAGCCAAAGTAGTCAGATTACCGTAGTTATACTTTTCCCTCAAAATTACAGGAACTTTACAGATCAAGAAAAGTTTGGGAAACCGAATATGTCAGATTACCGTAATCATTGTTTTTCCTCAAAATGCCAGGAACTTTACAGAAGTAATGATTCTGCAGTTTGGACAGTTTGACGCGGACATTACCAATCTTTAAAACTAGACAAAATATAATTATGCCATTTGAAAAAGAGACTTTACGCATCTGCAAACAATAATTCTAATACATGGACTTATGGATAGTTTACGCCTTGGCCCGGACAGATAGCGATAATTGTTGGAATTGGAATAGAGTTTCGCTATGCTCGGGCACATTCGCAATTTATCTATTTCAAAGGGATCAAATTAAATGCCAGACTTAGTCACTTGTCCGTAACAAATAAACATACTAAGCAAGATTTCGCGGATGCAGAGCATGAAAATTGTTTAATTCCATGCGCTATACAGCTATTCGCATAATATTTCAATATAAAATTTGTTTCTTTTAAAAATTTCTTTTTCATTTATTTTCTTTCTATAAATTCCTTTCCTTCTTTCTGTAAGTTTCTTGGTTGTCTGCTAAAGATGTCAGACAGACACGTAGATTAAGGTACGCACAAAGGTCAAGTGTGTGCCTTAGATTTCTGCTAACTTGTCAAAATAAGGGTCTCCTGAAAGAGAAAACTAGGCAAGGCGGCAGTTATCAGTCGAAGGTTGATGCAACCAAAATGAGAGTTGCTTAATTGATGACAAAGTCTGGAAGTGTTCGCCAAATTCTCAGTGAAAGGCTTTCTTCATTTTCTTCCATTTTCTTTCTTTATAGCGAATAGAAATAAGCGAATAGCTCTACTGGGTTAAAGCAGGTGAGCTACATTCCAAGTTGATACCCTGGAATTTGTTTGAGGCCAATGCCTGGTACAGGGTTTTCAACGGTAACCCTGTCCGGTAACGGTGTCCTTAGAATTACTTTGGAGTTAGAAAGTTAGAGCCCAATACGAGCCAAGTCTGAGCTAAATTTTAAAATATTGGCTCAATTCAGTATAGGCTTAGGTACCTTAGCACAGTCTAAGGGCCATTTCGCAAAAAGAGCTTAAACGGCTTAGCTTAAACTTGCATTTATTTACGAAAAGGTACCTCGGCTTAAACGGCTTAAACGGCTTAAATGGCTTAAACGGCTTAAATTTAAGCCGTTTAAGCCGACCGTTTCATAAAAAACCATCGGCTAAAATTTTAAGCCGAATCCTTTTCATAAAAAGCACATCGGCTTAAAAATGTAGCGGCTTAAAATTAAGCCGTTTAAGCCGACCTCCTTTTAGTAAATAGTTATAGTTTAAGCCGTTTTAGCCGGTGGCTTAAAATGCAGTGCAAATTGACTGTTTTTTAAGCGGCGTAAAATCACGCGCTTAAACGGCTTAAATCGTGGTAGTAGTCATATTTAAACGCACGTAACTTTCGTAATATTCGGAGTACATCAATACTATTTATATCAAAATGAAGCTCACAATGAGAAGAATCCAGTGGCAATGGTCCTATAATTTTAACTGCAGGTAAATATTTAAAAAGTAGCCCCAAATTGATAAATCGTCGTCTATACTGCTCGATACAGTATTATACCAGCTTTATAAAGTTTAAGAATACTTTTTGTTGACTCAACTTAAGTTATTCTCTATCTTTACTGGTTATAAATGAATGCTCCAGCCTTGTAATCCACATAAAGCTGTCGAAATTTCCAGCATTAGTGTCAATCGTCAATTTGTTTTATTTGTATTATTTGTTTGCTGATAACCGTTCAATTTACCTCGCTGTCTTCATGATTACTGTTAAAGATATTATTATTGAGATGAAGATATCGGACACTTCTACCCGAGGACTCCACATCCAGAACGACAGGACTATTTAAGATAATTTGGCGCCTATATACTTAACTTCAGACGCAAAAAATGCAACTTGTTTCTAGTTTCTGCAGGCAGGTTTCAGTTTTAGTGAAAACGACACCTATGTAAACTGAAGCTTATTTGGGAAGAGAGCAGGAACTGATATTAGCAAATTTATGTCGCCTTTGCAACTGAAAAATAGGTTAGCTAAAGATACTGAAACGTGGACTGAAACTGGAAAAAGTCTTTCCTTTTAGACATGACAATTTTAAGGTTATAAGCTGCGATTCTGTTGATTTTGTGGTTTAGGAGAGGCTGACTAATCTTCAAGTTCAGCTTATACAAGTGAATAAGGCAGTACAATACGGAGTGAAACAGAAACTTGAAAATTAAACTGATACTATATTTCTGCGGTGACTGAAATTATTTTGTGTTGCCGACTATAACCTTTGACCAATATTAAGATCGGCACGTGGAACAACGCAAGCCCTGTCGAATGAATGAAGTGTGTGAAGCAGGTCTGGATTCGGCTTAAACAGCAATTAGGGTGGGTCGCTTTTTCGCCGATTTTTCGACCTTCTCCGATTTTGCTCATTTTTGCATATTTTAGGTATATTCCCTATATTACTATATATATTTATTTTATACTTTTATACTATATTGCGTAATATTACTTCTATCGTTCTGTAGAGCCCTTCAAAGGTGACCTTGACATGTTTTAAATATAGGAAAATGAAAAAGTTAAGTTAACAAGTTTGTGGCAGAAAATTTTTGCTGTATACAAGATACAGCGATACAACATTGCACACATGTTTAGGACATACCATAGAGTTCAAGTAACCCTTCTGATACAATTCTGTTGAATAGAGGCTTTTTAGCGGTTTTTCAAAATTTTGGAAAATTGGTGCTTTTTGTACCATGAAAAGCAGGGCCAGCAAACCATTTCGGTCTCTCCTGCACGATTGACAAAAGCTACAGAAATCGCTTTTAGATGGTAGCATTCTGCGCATATACAGAATTTGTAAGACAGTAGTCGCAAATTTTTACCACTTGTAGTGCCCTCAAAAAACTTGCCAGAGAATGTGCGAATTATCGTAATCGTAATCGTAATTTTCCACAATTTGCACGTTTTCTTAATAATTTCTTACTCTATCCATTCGAAAGCCACCAAATATGGCACACAAGTCTTTCAATATCTGCCAACTATTGGGTAAAGTTGCGTTAGGGCGCCCGTGAACTTAGGTCATCTTAATTTTGGTGCGTTAGGGTGCCCAAATGGTGCGTTAGGGCGCCCAAATGGTGCGTTAGGGCGCCTGTTGCGTTAGGGCGCCAAGTAAGTGCGTTAGGGCGCCTGTAGAGTGCGTTACGGCGCCTGTAGAGTGCGTTAGGGCGCCTGAATGTTTTCACGACAATTAGGAAAGTGGTAATGTATTCACCCTTTAAATTAGGAGAGGGTCCCATTGATGAATATATGTATGAATAGTCTTTTCGTCTACAACGCCTTTTCGCCTACATTTGACTGCTGTAATTTGAAAGCATAAATTAATTTTAATTAATTGAAATGTTAGGTCTCTATTTAGTGGCGTGTCAAAACAAAATCCTTTTAAAAATAAGAAAAGTTTATGATACATGAAAACTCCTGAAGTCTTAGATTTTGAACTTGACTTGATTCTTTGGTTATAACCTGCCACACGATGATGGAGATAATTTCACAAAAATTCAGAAATAAAAATATTTTTCAATTAGTTTGCATTGATTAGTGATTTAAACTTTTAGTTTCGTTTAGTTTTAAAGTTTTCACATTAAATGACCGTTATATTTGCAAATTTTTTCTTTAAGGATTTCACTGATTGGTCCCCTTTATTTGTGCTTTAAACTGTATATTATGTACTACGAAAGAAACAGACTCGGTTGTTTTCTATTGGAATAGTCGCCTCACAACGCATACACTGGTAGTGTTTGAGGCCGGCCGGCCTAAGCCGGCCGGCGGCCGGCCGCCGGCCGACGACTTTTGCTCGCCGGCCGGCCGCCGGCTACCGGCCGGCCGGCCGGCCGGCCGCCGGCTGCGATACAAATCTCCAATCAGAAATTTACAAAATAGAGAAACTAACCGTAAAATGAACTCCAAATCTAGTTATCTAGTTATCTAGCTAATATTCTATGCAATGCTGTGCTATTTTTCTAAGATAACATTCGAAAATAAATATCTTACAAGTTATAATACTGCACTGCAAATTGCTTTAGGCCGGTAGCCGGCCGGCCGGCCGGCTACCCGCCGGCCTACGGGCTCACCGGCCACCGGTCGGCCGGCCGGCTCACCCGCCGGCCGGCCGAGGGGCTCCGCCGGGCCGGCCGGCGTCGGCCGGCGGGCAGCCGGCGGGCGGCCGGCCGGTGAAACCCCGGCCGGCCTCAAACACTATACACTGGGCGCCCTAACGCACATACTGGGCGCCCTAACGCACACACTGGGCGCCCTAACGCACCGTGTTCAAAACTTGAAAAAAGCGCTCTAACGCACCATAGGGGCGCCCTAATGCAACAGGCGCCCTAACGCAATACAATCAACTATTGTAGTAATGACAAATGCTTCAAGGTGGAACTTTTTGTCCTATTGGTTCCTTTGATCTCATATGTTTCAAATTTATCAATTTTTGAATTTTCCAAAAACAGTCAAATTGGTATCACCAGTATCACTCGATATCTAATGATGCGCTGAACAACTTTTCTAATAGAAGTATGTGTCTGAAATGTAGTATCTGAAAGTTAGAGCAAGTTAAAGTTTGAGGGCCAGTTAGCTGTACTGTGAACGAATAGATGGATATTCCGGCGTCGTTTTAGCATTAAAATATTAGCCAACCCACAGAATTAATTTGCCATATTAGTTGACCCAAATTTCGCTACCGTTCTGTCGCAACATGACCTTGGAGGGCAAATCACAGTGATTTTCTAGTTATCTAACTTTATGGCTGAATATCTCTGCCACAGTTTGATTTCGAACTCTAATCTAATGTATTATCTTGTTTTTGAGAACATATGCATCTCTACTGTTTGTGAAAATGTGCGAAACCGTAACTATCGATTTTAACCCAAATCGACCCCCTTTAACGAATACCATTAACGAATCATGATGGGAGACTGACCGACCGCGACCGCGAAGATGACCTCATCTTAAAACAGGGTTACTTAAATAATCATATGTGATTATACACATTAACGTTATCAGAATGCAACAGTAATTTATTGTGTCTGCTATAGTCATAAAGACAAATTTAACTTGGGAGATAAATAGTGAAGATTAGCTACAATCATGCATAATGAAAGCCCGCATTCGCTTTTATTAATAGTGAAAATGCTTTCACAAATAATAGGCTTAAACGGCTTAAAAAGGCTTAGCTTAAACGGCTTAGTTTAAATGGCTTAAAAATCCTTTTCATAATAATCGGCTTAACCGGCTTAAACGGCTTAAATTAAGCAGTTTAAGCAAAGCCGTTTAAGCCGCCTAAGCCGTTTAAGCCGTTTAAGCCATTTAAGCCAACTATTTACGAAAAGGATTTTTAAGCCGTTTAAGCCTTTTAAGCTAAGCCGTTTAAGCTAAGCCGTTTAAGCTTTTTACGAAAAGGCCCTAAGCCATTAGACAGAACTGGCTGTAGGCTTCACAAAAGCGACAACTATATCAAGCAGCAAAAATATCAGAATGTTTTTATTGCAGGGTCCACCCCCACTGCCCAGTGTAATCAATGGAGTATCGCGGACAGTAGTTTCTGCAGTACGGACAGTTAGCTGCTTCATTCTCATCACTATTCTTTCTGTTACTATCCTTGGAATTATTGTGACCAAGTAAGTATCATGATACTGAATATATAACATTTTTGTTTTAATGTAAATTTAGTCTGAAAACGTGTTCCGTAAATGGTACAGCGTGAGCTCTGTCATTAAGTTATAAAACATTTTAGAATTATCCAAAGTTAAAAAGGCGGTGTCTTGTCTATTCGGTCATATAGTTAGTCATGTTAATTAGTCATGTGTTAGTTAAAGTTTAGTTTATTTTTAGTTCACTCTTAGTTTAAGTGTCAACTAATATTGCTACAGTTACAATGATGAATTCAGCACAAAAACAGAAAAGTCATCCAAATACTGCCAACAAGAGTACATAAACTAGGAGTGTGGTAAGTTACGTCGCCCCGTACCCGTCGTCCTTCAATATATATGATTATCTGGCGAGTACGACACTGTATTGCGTCATGTGTCGTATTGAATCTATTCTGTTAGCTGAAATATGATAAAATTCAATTTTTCGTCAAAGTCTTTTGATCCATTGGGTTCGCAATGGGTTTGAGTGGAGACAGGCCGTTATCTTGTAGACTATTTCTGCAGATTAGTACCGCGTAAGGTTTGCATCATAAAGATTACGTGAATTGCAAGTGACGGAGTCCATTCATAAGCCTATAATTTTGTTTGGGCAGCAAGTTCTGTATTTGATTCTCCCCAGTTGATCTGTCATTCATATCAGCTTGGCGCTGAGCAGAAAATTTAATTACAACTACTGCCTCTGCGTTTCAATGGAAGATTGTAGTACTGCTAATTGTAATGGAATTGGTAAAACTTGAGGTTAAAGCCTGTTTAAAATGGCTGAAAAATGGTCAAAATCAGTAAATCAGTGAGGATGAACCTTTGTGCCGCGGATTTGTGAAGAAGACCAACGATCATCAATATGGAATGTAGTCATTTAACAATGTCCAAGCATTACCTGTACAAATTGTTTTATATTTGCCAAGCCAGAGTTGTCTAGTACTCAACATGCTTACTCCTACTTACGCCTATCCTACTTACGCCTAATCGTTTTCAAAACTCCAATTCCTACTTACGCCTAATTCTTTCTGTCAAAACTCACATTCCTACTTACGCCTAAAGAATGTTTACGCAAAACTCGGATTCCTACTTACGCCTAAAATCTACAGTATCCATTTTCTGACTTTGTTCCTGAAGTTGTTTGACTTTTCCTTAGGATGAATTTACGTTTGCTTATATGAACTAAATAGCAATTTTGCGGCTCACCTTTATTTATTAGAAATAAATTTCAATTTTTTCCAGAAAAATTAACAAACTAATTGAAATATTCGAACACACCCGAAATGTTTCTAAATTTTAAAATAAGGACATAATTTTTCAGGAACTAGCAAACAGTTTGGATGAGGAGTTCGTTTTCTTGGAACTTCAGCAAAACTCAGCTCAAAACTTAACCAATTTAGCTCAAATTTTGTATTGGAGCTTCCCAACTACTACCTACATAACTAATCATACAATCTGAAGTTTTAAAAATATTTAGGTATCTTGCTGAAACGTTGTATCCAGGGGTTTTCTGGATCATAGAATACTAATTTTAAATTAGGTTTTTGATTTAGCATTTAGTTAGTTCAGTATAAGCATAAATCTTATGCTTACAACATTAGCTTATACAGAACAGCCTCTGTTATATTCTCCAATGATAAAATGGGACAATAAATGCATATATAGACATTATGTCTTTGAATGCAGGTGCAATTTTCCTAGTTTTAAGTTAAATGTATAGCTGACAAAAGATTATTTCTCAAAATGTTACATTGAATTTTAAATAAAGATTTTATACATTTATTAGGTATTTCCAGCCATTAGCAATAGTATATATATGTCGTAGTAATTTCTGTATTCAGTAAATACTGTATTTACTGGCCGATTTCAGTAAATACGGTATTTACTAGTAAGAATGGTATTTTCTTTAAACTTCCTATCTTTACACGTAAATACCATTTTTACTGAAACTCGTACAGTAAATATTGTATTTTCTAGTAAATTCTGCATTTTATCTTAAACGCCTTTGTCTTTGTGTGTGGTTAGGGATACAAAGGATATGCCGACGTCATATCTAAAACCAAAAGATAGGTCATACAGTATAGGCGTTTAAGATAAAATACAGAATTTACTAGAAAATACAGTATTTACTGGACGAGTTTCAGTAAAAATGGTATTTACGTGTAAAGATAGGAAGTTTAAAGTAAATACCATTCTTACTAGTAAATACCATATTTACTGAAATCGGCCAGTAAATACAGTATTTACTGAATACAGAAATTACTACGACATATATACATAGTACAAAGTCTGCACGGTAACAACATACAAGTGGATTACGGTAGAGTTTTCGTTTTAGGTGTAAGTAGGAATTGGAGTTTTGCAAGGAAATATTTTAGGCGTAAGTAGGAATTTCAGTTTTGAGCTTTAGGCGTAAGTAGGATTTTGAGTTTTGTTATCTCTAGGCGGAAACATCATTCGCTAGGCGTAAGTAGGATAGGTGTAAGTAGGATACACGCTCAACATTAGGGGAAATTCTTAAATAGGGTTTAAGATTTGCACTCAATTAAGGTTAAAAAATCTTACTGGCCTTGATGATTTTAAGTGTAATCAAGTTTAAATATCGTTTAAGTTACTAACAATACTAATCTAGAAGTTGCAAACGAAGGGTTAATTTGGTCACTTATCTCCCATTAATCGGAGTTGTCACTCTACTCGACTCTAAACGGCATCATCTTGATAAAACTTAAAGAACCTTAAAGAAAATCAGCGAGTTGTTACTCCCCACGAAGGAAAACACCGACGTTTTGATTAATCTTAAGCGTTTTAATGAGTTGTCACTCATAACTTGAGCCAAGAATGGCCTTTTCTCACCACTTTGTACGTTTTTCATTGACTAAACATGATTTAGCAGGAAGTCATTAACTTGCAACAGAAAATTATATGTTTATTAAGCGGAAAATTGGCCGTAAAATTGCCTATAAAGTGGAAATTTACGCTAAAAATGATGAATATTGGAAGATGGTTCGGTTCTAGGCATTAAATAGCTAAATACGTAGTTAGCTAAGCTTAATTAGAGTTAATTAGTAGTAATTAGGTAATAATTAGTTGATCTTGACAATTTTGGATCAAAACATGACTTGGGCTTATATGAAACAGAATTCGACGCTGATTTCAAGAATCCAAACCCGACGTTTTAACTCCAAAAATTAAGAAAGTTATATGTAAAAATGTTTTTATTAAGATTACACTTTTGTTGTGTAATCTTAACACTCCAAAAAGGAGTGTTCTAAAAAGGTTTTGTTTTGGTTTGACTTAAGTCAAACCTTTTCTTCCTTCTTTTCTTTTTCTTCCTTCTGTTGGGCCCTTTCTTCCAGGGGCAGTTTCATAAAACTTCTCGAGTTGCGGAATCCGCAACTTGAGGCCTCAAGTACTCGAGACTTGACATCGCAAGTGTTGCATAAAATTTCTCAAGTTCTCAAGTTGCAAGTTCTCGAGTTGCAGGTTCTCGAGTTCTCAAGTTGCGGAAACGTTTCCACAGTAAAGTCTAGTGCGTGTTTCATAAAGCTTCTCTAGTTCTCGAGTTGCAAGTCTCGAGTAGCCTGCAAGTTCTCTGGTCTCGAGTTCTCGAGTAGCTAATCAGCGACTGCTGAGTCAGCAGGCAGTCATACAAGCACACGTATTGATTTTTTCAAAAGTACCCTATGCTTCCATTTAGTATTGTCAACGCCATTACCTTGCCATTTTATTCATGTTTGTTTAATTGCTTAATTAGATTTAATGAATATATATATTGAAATCTTTCTGTAATTTAATTTGGGGGTACAAATGAAATAAAATAAAAATTTGTCAATTGGCTATCTGGCAATGGAAATTTGTGTAAATCGCGCAATAAAGCACGCACATGTGAATGAATTGGGCGACGAGCATCCTCCTTGTCAGTAGCTTGCAAGTTCTCGAGTTCTCGAGTTGCAAGTTCTCGAGTACTTGAACTTGAGACCTCAAGTTCTCTAGCAGCCTTGCAAGTTGGGCTAGTTTTCTCGAGTTTGCGGAAAATGTTTATGAAACACTTGAGATCCGCACTCGAGACTTGAGACTTGCAACTTGCAACTTGAGAACTCGAGAACTTGAGAACTTTTATGAAACTGCCCCAGGACTCAACAGTTGTCTTCTCCTTGAGCCTTGGCCGAAGACAAAGCCAGCAAGGAGGGAAATGAAATTTACGCAGTTTTCACGCCAAGCCATGACAAGAAGGGGGCCGTTGCCCTTTATTAATAACAAAAGCCTAATAAAAAGTAGGTTGATAAACGTACGTATACATATATTAGGTAATTATGTAACTTATAATCTCTTGAAAATTGTGTAACTTGTGCAACAATTAGTTAAAGTTCTAAAATTTAGTAAAATTGTCCCTTTGGTTGCGTTTATGTGTTAAAGAAAGTTTTCCAAAATTCTGCTAGAATTCGGGGCCCAAAATATATCAAAAAAGCGTCAGTTGGAGGGCAATAATTTTAAAATCTCATTAATATTGACCCTCGGCGGTCAACTGGCCCGCCTCGCCGCTGCGCCCCATATGTAAAAGGTGGCAAGCAAACCTTCTAGAAGCTTTGCCTTAAAATCAAAGGAAAATCCGCTTCCAAACTCACTAATGACCTGTCATCGGGCTGCCAGCAAAACTGTCAGCCCGACCCCAAAATTTTCTCTCTAATCAGTGTTCGTTTGAGTGCGACCGAGAGCGGTTGCTTTTCCCCCCTCCCTTATAGTGCGTTCTCCAGTGCAGTTGTTACCTGCATGGGGAATCAAGAGCACTTCCCCAGGTTAGGCTAAAAAACTAAAGGACTTTTCTTGCCTTCGGGCCAGAAAAGAAATTGAGATAGTTACCACGAACACTACAGATCTAGGGCCATATAGGCTTGTTATGCAAGGCCAGAAACTAAGAAGAAAATCCCAGGAATTACCGGCCCTTTTGGCCATTTTTTTATGTACATTGAGGCCTTCTGGCCAATTTTTTATCATGTGACTTTTTGGGCCTTCGGGCCATTTTTTGCTATATTCTATGAGGCCGATAGGCCATTTTTACACGCACCTTTTTGGGCCATAGAGCCCCTATTTTTTGTCAGTATCTTGGGCCGGAGGCCAGTTTTCTTTCTCTAGCATGCGTGGGCCTTTGAGCCACCTTTTAGTACTTCTAATTTAAACCTTTATTCTTATTATTTTATTATTTTAATAACGGGGCAGCTCATGTAAACCCCTCCTCTTCGACAGAGGTCTTGAGAATTGTCCCTACTTTTGTTTTTCCGTTTTTATAGACGACACTCTCTTATTATCGAGGTTTGCTGACCTCTACCCTCGTTATTCCGTTTTATTTAATTATTCCTCTAATTGCACTTTTCGGTCAAGCCACGACCAACCTTTTTGCCATTTTTAATATGGCCCGTTTGGCCAGTAATTTGGGTTTTTTCAGTAGAATACGGGATATTTAAGTGGGGACCCAACCCCTGAATTCAAGTTAGAGGGTCCCTTTGCTACGATCCTAATTTTTGAGTTTATTAGTGGAAACACTCACCCCACAGCCGGAAACTAGGAGTTGCCGGCCATATTGTTCAATCATGGCTTTGTCAAGCCTAAAAATCACTGTCTGTACTCTGTTTTATTTCAGCGTTAGGTCGGTGTCAAAATTAGTAGGCGTTAGAAAAGGAAATCAACTCTAAATCGGATGTTGAAATAATTGACCAACCTTTGAATTATTAATAATTAAGCTTTTCGAGGGGAATGACCGGCTTCCCCAGTAGTTAAAATAACTATTGTTATTAGTTTTGGTTTTGTAATGATTGCTTAGCAATCATTACTCACGTGGCTTTCTAAATCTCAAACTTTTAACCAAAATGTCACAAATTTCCCAAAGTTCTGCGCTATAAGTAGAGTTTTAAGACCCTAAAACTCGCACCGAAAAAACTCAACCAGTTTTCCTTTAAAATAGCAGTTACTATTATTAAGAGATGTTTGATATAATAGCTAAGAAATTAGAATAGTAATTGTATTTAGAACTAGGCTTTGCTTAAACCGCTAATATAACCATGTTTATAGTTAGGATTAGTTAGACAGTAGCTAGTTAAGAAATCGTATGTCTGAGTGTGTAATTGTGCGTGTAAATGAACGTATGTCAGCGTCTGTGATTGTGCTTGTATGGGGCAACTCACGTAAACGCCTTCCGTCCGGCGAGGGTGGTGAGCTCTGCCAGGGATGGATAATGCTCAGGTAATAGGCAGGAAAGAGGCATATTTGAAACACATGTGAATGAAGGTACGTGAGGTTAATATGAGTGCATTCTAGTCTGAATGAGTCATGGATGTGGTATGAATGTAGTGCAGTGGTTTCTTAAGTGGCAGTCTGAGTGTATAAATACAGTATAAATGTAGCATAACTGTCTTTGGTTGATAATTTAAGTGTTTGTATAAGTGTTGCATGAGTGCGGTATAAATGATCCTTAAGTAACTGTTCCAATAATTATTTAAATGCCGTATGAACCTTGTCTAGCTAAGGAATAGGATTACATTGTTATTATTATTACATTGTTACATTGTTACAGCATTAGGTTATTTGTAATGTTGTAATGTGTGTGTGATTGTTGCAAGTTTGTGTTTTGCGATTGATAACAATAATTAGGAATATAACAGTGTGAATGCGTGACAACTGACTGTGCACGTGGTATGTGTGAAACACCAAAAGTATATCAAGGTTCACATAGTACGCAGGAAAATAATAGTAAGTGACGTAGTTTTTAGTGGATAAACCTTGTGTGCATGTCTGGAAGTCCGCGAAGGCATGATTATTTAGGTAATGCGGGTTTAGGCCCAAAACATAGCAAATATGCAACTGAGATTCAGACATGAGACCTAGGGTCACGGGGACCCCGTATCAGGTCCTTATCAGTCCGAAAAGGGATATCCTCGATTCGTCCGCGTAGGTCACTCTTTGTTAAGAGTGCGGACGAATCGCATGAAGGAAATCTCCCCAGCAGTTGATTTTTACGCGAAATTAATGCATTATCTGTTTAAAAATTGTTGTTTCTCAAACTATGTATAAAAACGTATGAGAATAGTACGTAAGACCAGTAATGGAAGTAGGTTTAAAGTCTTCAGTATCGTTTCTTTAGTTTGAAATTGACATACATTGCTGTTGCTATTCCTGGTCAAATTAACCATACTCATCGTATATTTCGTTCATAATTATGACCGCAATGAAGGCCCGGCACTATTTCATGTCAGTGCCCGTGTTCACGGACAAATCTAGCGAAGTTCTGTCTTACAACATTCAGCAAGGGTAAAAGCTCAACCTTGCTCAGCTAATAGTCGTTGCAAATTTGCTTTATAACAACCCTCCGCAAATAGTAATAACAAGTATCGGTAAATTAATAATTTTAGTTAATACTGAGTAGTAACCAACAGTGTATCGGAAATAAAGGAAATAACGGCTAGTTACGTAAGTATTCTGAATAGTTTGCTAAAAACCATCTTCCAATAGATACAAAATTACCAAGATTCACGAAGTTAACCAGTTTTTGAAGTCCAAAGTCTATTAGAGTGGGAAGTTGTTACTTTCCTTGCTTAGGACCAGGGAAATCGGAGGTCCTAAACTCAGCTATCCCACTTTCATCGAATCTGTGTGTTGATTCTTTTCAATCAGTTAACATTTGCTACAAGCAGGAAGTTGTTACCTTCCTCGTTTAGACCTGGCAAACGAAAGGTCCTAGAGTTGATTATGTCAAAATAAATTGACATCGAATGCTTTTCAAGACAGTAAACGGATGATCGTTTCGAAAGGTTCAAAATAGTCTCAATTTCACGTTTTTGATTTGAACTGCACAGAAGCAAGTTGCACAAGGTGTAATCATACTGCAGTCGCAATTTCTTGTACAAGAGTGCAAGAAATTGTCTGAAAAAGGGTATTTCGCCCCAAAGTTAATTCTCAATGCAGTGATATTGTCAAAACTGCCCAAATTACGATATTCCAGCCAAACTTTCAAGTTTTCACGATTAACTCCAGTCCCGAGTCTAATTCATGTTCAGAAAGCCAAAATCGTGAGTAATGGTTGCTGGGTTCGAATCCCGCACCTATAACTTGTACTAATGGGTTTTAATCCATTTGATTCAGGTGCGGAGAAGTGCTGTCCTGCTCAACCTGTTGCCTGAATCCCAGTCAATTTGGACCGAAGTATCGATTTAGTAACGATCTGTGCTTAGTGAGATTATTCGTCCGAAAGTAGGACACCGTGAATTGGGAATTGGTATTGAACTCTGCTCGTTTGGAATCAGATTCTGGAAGGTACATTGTCAGCTGAGTATTCTGGATAGATAGATAAGGCAGAGACAGTTTGCAACAGTGCACCGAATCATCTGTGGGACCTAAGGCCTAAAAACTCGCCTCTGTTGTATTTTGAAAATCCTAACTTTGCATCTTTGAATTCAAACCAGGTTTAAAAATGTGGCTTACCGCTCTTCTTGAAACCCCAACCGGACCGATCCTTGTATTGTCCCCCCAGGTGACCGAACAGCATCCGAAAGTGCTATTGTTACTGGCATTTCGGGCTCACCCAAAGACCGGAACTTGTACTACTAACCTCATTAATTTAGTTAATTTAATCTATTGTGTAGCTTTGTTATTATTATTATTATTATTGGCTATATTGTCCTTGGTAAGGAGGACGGACAAAGAGTTTTAACTTAAAGCACGAGCACAAGCATATAGGGACCGCACAGTAGAGTTTAGTGGTAGATTACGACTAGAGGAAGAAAGAAAGAATTAGTTGAGCTGAGTTAACGAGTCAAAACCTTGTCCCTATTAATAATTACTAATTTGGGTAAAAGTGAGTACTGGCAACTCTGGCAAACTGTTGTATTGTTTGCTGATAATTATCGAATTGTACTGTAAACTGCATTTATCTTCATTCATAGCTGTATTAGTGCCTATACGCATCACTGTTGTTATTATATTTAGTATTATTGTATGTATCAATAAATTGCCGTGCCTTATAGATAGGTTTCTGAACTAAGGCACCAAATCCTGATCAAGACACTGGAATCGGATTCGACCCCTGAACAAGTAAGCGATCATAATCTGACCCCTTGGGCCCTACAAAGACATCAATCATCGATTCTTGATCTTGATTTGTCAATCAAGATCTATCCAGCAGCGTTCATTGTTAATGAACCAAATTCATCCCCTGGAAAGCAAGTGTCGACCCCGCTTGCTAAAGAAATTAGCCGAAGCCCTACCCCATCAAACGAGCTCACGATCGAGACCCCTATCCAGGTTGGCCGCAGGGAATTCTCAGTTTTGGACAGATCACCTTCTGAGAATCCAGTGCTTAAGTTTATCTCTTCTGATAAACGTGCCGACCTTCCGTGCTTTGAAGTGGTTGTTACCAAGAGCTAGCTTCTTGTCAGATCAAAACGGAACGGAAATTCAGTGGAAAGAATTTGGAGCCTAATCTTAGCCACTTCATTACATAATTTTAATCTTCCTAGTTGGATGACGCGTTTAAG
>JASAND010002906.1:0-29787 GCA_030248195.1 Trissonchulus latispiculum
CATACATTTAAGACGACAAAGGGCAGCCATCACATTTTCCCATGAAAAATTCTGCATTTGTATTGGTTTCCGCTGTTCCTTCTCTTTTCCTGCAAGTGTTCTTTCCGTATCAGGCTGTTCGTTTGTCTCCCCCCCGCCTTTGGTCGTGCTTTCGACTATTCTCAAATCCTCTGCTATAAAAACATGTGTTGTTCCCCACATTATCCTATTCCAGTCACTCAGCAGACTACTCAACAAGCTTTCATAACTGTAATACTATATACTCCAGCTTTTAGTTCCACTTGCTCCTTCTTTTAAAACTTTCATAAGTGTAATACGACCTTCTTTTTTCTTTGGCTTTTTTTACGATTTTCATCGTTAACAGTTTACATTTATGTTAGCTATCCAATGGAACTTTACTATTTTTCACTTTTTCCTCAGATACAACCTGAAAGGGACATCCATACTTCGCAACGAATCCAAACGAAGGAAGGAACCATTAGAAAGGTAATCACCAGCCTATGTACAATACACATACAAACCTGCGTACACTAATTGTAACGTCGTAACTCCAAGTAGCTGTTTTCATGTTCCAATCCTACAGAAATGTGTAACATTACCTCATACATCTATTTTACTTTTTTCCCCTGCTTTCTGTCATAATGCTTCGAAGTGTATCTTTCGCTGACTAGGTTTTATTGACTTAAAACTACTCCGAATCTTTTAAATACACTAGCTAGCGCTCTTATCCTATGCTGTGGCTCCGTACACATACTACACTGTCTCTCTCAAGTGTAAACGTACCTATAGAAACATTCTAACAAGTATCTGAGGATATCGACATAATGGTTTGACACAAGCATGTATGTTTTCTGTTTAGGTCTGATTTAGCCGATCGTACCCGCTCAGAAAAGCATTCTGCTCAAAAACGAAGCAGCCATCGCTCGTCTGATGAATCTTCCGACATAACGCAGAACCGCAGCAGGTATCCGTTTTTCAGCAAACACGTCCAATTTCTAAATACTCTGGCCAAATTGATGCGAGGTAGCAATTTCAATGTTATAACAAATACACCGGATTGCTGCGTGAATTTGCTAAATGCTAACATTTAGAGTTTAAATTAACTAAACTATTAATTGCGACAATATCTATTATCTACGCTAGCAGTGTATGGTTTGTTAACTGTTCCTAAAATTTATTTTGTAAACGACTTGATGCAGAGACTGTATTCTTAATAGAAATGCAAATTAACAATCATGTTAAACGAGCTTTGAACTGTACGCCACTACGTCGCTTGAATGGTTTTTGTTTGTTTGATTTCCTATTATCTGTATATTAAATTTGCACTAAAATATGGATACATTCGAATGTTTCCTTCAGCAACTACCCATTAATCCATTTTCTCCTACACTAACAGCGCTTGTAACAAAACAACACGCGCTCTGCCAGCAGCAATTGCTGTATTTATGTCTGCTTATGACATCATGTAACTAACTCTCCACGCAGCGATCACACATTCATGTGTCTCACTCTGCACTTTTGTTCTTGCACGCTCAGACATTCATGTGTCTCACTGTCCCGCACAAGTAGAAAAGTAGCTGTAGCACTCTTTACTAGGTATGTCTATCTAAACCAGTTCCTGCACGCTCAGACATTCATGTGTCTCACTGTCCCGCACAAGTAGAAAAGTAGCTGTAGCACTATTTACTAGGTATGTCTATCTAAACCAGTTCTCCCTTATACGCAGCATTCAGACATTCATGTGTCTCACTGTCCCGCACAAGTAAAAAAGTAGCTGTAGCACTCTTTACTAGGTATGTCTATCTAAACCAGTTGTTGCACGCTCAGACATTCATGTGTCTCACTGTCCCGTGTAACACTTATAAACAAAACAACGTAATGTACGTATATGGTAGATTAACATTCAGAGATTAAGAACCAGCTAAGCAGCTAGCTCCTCACGCACATGACAACAATAATTGGCAAGAGAGGGGAAAAGGCCAACCCCCATCTGAAGCAGAGTACTCCAAGAACCATAGTTGCGCTAAGGGTTGGGTAGGGTATGGGATTAGAATTAGGCCATTTGTGGGAGGGGTCTGCTATACAACGGTGCAGACAACCGATTTGCAAAATTAACAAGAATGCTGACGGTACCCGCAAAAAACACTAGAAAATCATATAAAGACTTATTTTCTTCGTTTACATATTGACATTATTTCTTTAGCTTTTTACAGCAACACATCACTTTTTAAAACAACATAGGGTGCACTTTACGAGTTATGCGTTACACAGTGCACATACGTGTCTCCGTCTACGCTTTTGTGCAAAAAACAAATTGTTACTAATAAACCTGTTACGTGTCTTGCTCACAGCGCACAGACATTCATGTGTCACACTCTGCCGCACAAGTAGAAAAGTAGCTGTACCACTCTTTACTAGGTATGTCTCTCTAAACCAGTTCTGTCCTTCAACACAGCGCACAGACATTCATGTGTCTCACTCTCAACTAGTTCCCCCCTTTGCACAGCGATCAGACATTCATGTGTCTCACTCTGCCGCACAAGTAGAAAAGTAGCTGTACCACTCTTTACTAGGTATGCCTCTCTAAACCAGTTCTCTCCTTCAACGCAGCGATCAGACATTCATGTGTCTCACTCAACCTAGTTCCCCCCTTGCACAGCGATCAGACATTCATGTGTCTCACTCTGCCGCACAAGTAGAAAAGTAGCTGTACCACTCTTTACTAGGTATGCCTCTCTAAACCAGTTCTCTCCTTCAACGCAGCGATCAGACATTCATGTGTCTCACTCAACCTAGTTCCCCCCTTGCACAGCGATCAGACATTCATGTGTCTCACTCTACCGCACAAGTAGAAAAGTAGCTGTACCACTCTTTACTAGGTAATCTCTCCCATGGTTTCCCCCTGCATTCATTCACACATTGTTGGCTGTTCTCTACTGTGTATGTTTTTGTTATAGAGGGAAGACAATCCGAAGTAAGCATTGAAGCTGATCCTGATTAGATGAAATTCTCTTAAAATTATTATTATAAACACTTTGTTTGTTCTTTCCTTTTATGTCAATAAAGCAAATTTTGTTTGAGTTCTACTAGGAAATATAACATATACCATAGGAATAGTTTTAAGCTCAAACATCTCGAAATATGGCATATACCTTAGGAAATAGTTTTTGGCTCAATTAGCAAGACTCCGATAGAAAGCCAATGTTCAAGTCAAAGTTAGCCACAAAACTAAACTTAATCTATATAGTCTTTGTAACAAAATAACCTTTTTCGATCATTAATAAAATTGTTCTATCTCTTTCCATTTCTTACCTCTTTGTCTTCCTTTATGCCTATCTTACACTTATTCTCCTTTTCTTCTATTATATTACGATTCCATCTATCTATAAGGGGACGTAAATTTACACTTATATCCTATAGGGGACGTCGGGCCGTGTGGCGCATAAAAAGTCCGTTGAAGGAAAATTCTCAATTCGATGCTTCAGGCTGATAACGCTCAACGCTGCTGTTATCCCTACCTTAATTGTACATTGATTTGCGTTTTAGAAGAGGGAGCCTGGATAGGACTAACTTGGGTGGTCCCGGAGGTGGCGGGCCTCATCACAGTGGTGTGCCGGGTGGTCCCGGAAGTGGCGGGCCTCATCACAGTGGTGTGCCGGGTGGTCCCGGAAGTGGCGGGCCTCATCACAGTGGTGTGCCGGGTGGTCCCGGAAGTGGTGGGCCGCATCACAGTCGTGTGCCGGGTGGTCCCGGAAGTGGCGGGCCGCATCACAGTGCTGTGCCGGGTGGTCCCGGAAGTGGTGGGCCGCATCACAGTCGTGTGCCGGGTGGTTCCGGAAGTGGCGGGCCGCATCACAGTGCTGTGCCGGGTGGTCCCGGAAGTGGCGGGCCGCATCACAGTGCTGTGCCGGGTGGTCCCGAAAGTGGCGGGCCGCATCACAGTGCTGTGCCGGGTGGTCCCGAAAGTGGCGGGCCGCATCACAGTGCTGTGCCGGGTGGTCCCGGAAGTGGCGGGCCGCATCACAGTGCTGTGCCGGGTGGTCCCGGAAGTGGCGGGCCGCATCACAGTGCTGTGCCGGGTGGTCCCGGAAGTGGCAGGCCGCATTACGGTGGTGTGCCGGGTGGTCCCGGAAGTGGCGGGCCGCATCACAGTGCTGTGTCGGGTGGTCCCGGAAGTGGCGGGCCGCATTACGGTGGTATGCCGGGCCCAAGTGGCACTTATGGTACTGGCGTAGCCTTGCCGCAATCTGGTAGTCGGAGTGGTGAGATTCCCAGGGGATCGTGGCCTTCTGGACACTACCGACGTTAAAAGTAATATTGGCTAGTTTTTGATTATGTAATTTTTATTGGTTTTTGGTCAGAACTTGTTTTGGAACAGAAATGGAACTTTTGAGCACGTAGGGAAGTGCTATCATATGTATATCTGTAAAAAAAGCTGTATTTTAGACCACTTTAAGGTGTCCTGCCACTTCATCCACTATTTGGCTTTTTCCTATGCAAAAACTTAGCGGGGGTGGAAGTCTGGGGCGCGGTCACCCAGGGCTTTGGAGGGCACCGATTTCGGGGGATTTTTTCGAAAAATGCTTAAAAATATATGTTTGCTGCTGAGGTAGAAAATTAACTATTTTAAAACTAAATTTAAGCTTAAACAGCTAAATATGCGTAAATATCCGACGAAGTCGGAAATTTTTTCCAAAATTTACCCTCGAAACCCTATTTTTCAGGGCGGAGTTAGGGGGGGGGAGGCCTGATTCCTACCTTGGGGGCGGGCAATTTTGGGTGGACCCAAGTCTATTTAAGTTGACCCAATTCAGGGGGGAGGGGGCACCGCCCTTGTATGTAGGAAGAAGCCAGCCCTACTCCACACTCATTATTTTTCGCGTAGAGTGATCCGAGGTTAATCGCCTTTCATAGGTTACAGCTTGTTTTGAGTGTTTTGTATATTTTGAATTTGATTTTTGATAAATGTTTAGTTTTTCGTTTGTTTATAGGTTGCTTTTTGCCATCTGTGATGGCATTTTTGGAACACACTGCCGATCCGATGCAACTTTCTCTCTGTGCCTCAGAACTATTGGAGCCTTTTTGACCGTGAATGTTGTGTTGTTTATGTTTACATTGCAAACTTTTTTATTTGTCCTAAATTCTAATCATTGTTAAAATTCTTTCATTTCTCCAACATCAGAGTGTTCTAAGCTGGCTGCTAGCTTTAAATATAGCTTTTTTGCAGCTGCTGACCTAAAAATTAACTATTTTTAACCTAAATTTAAGCTTAAAATAGCTAAAATATGCTTAAAAATGCCTAACAGTCCGGCCTAAGCTACGGATGCAATTGTGGGGGTGATCCAAGCATGGGGGGTACCGATTGGGGAGGGGGGACCCTCCCGGCCCCTGTAGGGAAAAGCCAGGTAATGTGTGGTGGTTCTGTCGGCTTTGGATAGCTCTGAATGGTTTTGCTATTAAGCCATTAACATTTTCTGTCTTTGTGATCTCGTGAGCTGATTTGATACTGGTTACTTTTTGTTTTGTATTTTGTTGTCACTGTGAGCTTTGTTAATGTAACGTTAATGTAGATTTAATGTACTAGGCTAGGTCCTTTTGTGTGAAATGTAAGATTACAAATGTGTGTACAAACGTTGGTCGTTTAATCATAGCAGGCTAACCTTTGGAGTGAACCCCGACAATAATGTATATATTTTTAGAATCCTCAAGAACTGGATATTTTGAAAATACGAGAAAAGCCGGAATTCCGGAGTGAAATTGGCTGCAGTTTGTTTCGTAGAAAACTTGTAAAAGCAAAATATGCAGCGGGACCGGCTCTTTTTGTTGATCGCGGTAACAAATTTTTGATTGTGATAAAAACATTGGGCGAAAAATAAAAAGTAAATTTTCCGTGAATGAAACGCGGAATTCCGGAGTTGTCGAGTTCCTGAGGATTCTAAAAATATATACACTGTCGGGGTTCACTCGAAAGGTTAGCTGCTACAAAAACGGCTAAATGAAAGAAGTTTGGGGTTCTTTCCAGATTACCTCCCACCCCTAAAATTTTTTAAACTTGGCCAAATGAGCTAAAATTTGGAATAATGTTTTCGACCTCGCTGAATTCAAATATCGCACAATTTTTCGACTTAGCAATATTTGTTTTTTTTGATTCGCAATGGGAAACCAAGGGGAACCGAAAATTTTTTGTCTTCGACTGTTATGAAAAGTTGCACATATATATATGATTTCAGATTTCTGATTTCAGATTCGTGCTCAGCGACTAAGAAAACCCCTATATGCAACATTTCATTAAAATCGCAGACAAAAACTTTTCGCTCCCTTGGTCACCCCCCTTGCGAATCAAGAAATCGGATTTCGCGAGACCGATAAATTGTACGATATTCAAACTCAGCGCGGTGGAAAACATAGTTGTTCCAAATTTTAGCTCATTCGGCCAAGTTTTAAGAATTTTAGGCGTGGGGGGTAATCTGGAAAAGACCCAAAATTTGTACACACAGTATTTTGGCCGTACTCTAACTCGCTGATCGAAAATTCCTCTCAGTCAAGTGTTGCCAGTTCCTGTGTGAATTTTAGTATGTACATATAGTTTTCCTAGTCCGTTCTGGTTCTATTCAGGCCCGCACCCAAGGTTCTGAGTGGGGTTGGGGGTCAGTCCGAGGTCGTAACGTGGGATCTAGAAGGCGGAGTCACCCAGCAGGTTAAGAATTTTTGAATTTTCGTTTCCCCCATTTTTAGTTTGTGTTGCTTCGACCGAGGGCGCGATTAGCAAAAGTTTTATCCTTGTTTGTCGCTGGAAGAATATAAACCCCTGAGTGAAACTACCCGCTGGGTCGTGGCCTTGATTCTATTCTAACGTGTTGTCTCATTTGCTCTGTCTCTTATTTGCCCTGATCTTTTCCTGTTCAATAAAACCTTTTTGTTTGTCGTCCGTGTTGCTTAGTGGCTAATTATTAAAAGTCGTACTTGGCTGTACTTTACCGTGACGAGTGATTATATAATATGTAGGGGCGCGATGGATACAGTGGCGTAGCATGAACAAAATTCGGGGTGCACATCCAAAAATTTTTAATATCTATCCAGGTTTTTCAAAATCGTTATTCGCTTTTTGGTGTTTTTTTCGGATCATAACAACCTCTGGATCTGGACCAGTACACGGGGGGTCAGGGGGCAGAGTCCCCCAGAAGCTGAAGAAGTTTTGTGAATTGCAATTTGCAATTGCAAAATTGCAATTGCAAAACAAAAGATTAATTATCAAATTGCAAAAATTTTGCTATTTCATTGTGCTATGTAGGATTGTGCTACACAGATCCCTGTAAAAATTCACTTTGAAACGATTTCAAACTTGTTAGATTAATACAGTGCATGCAAAATGATCGATCTTTAGCTAAAATGGAGGGAAGCCCCCAGCTAAAAGCCAGACCTTTTTAGAATAAACCTATTTTCAGAACATATTTTGCACAAATTAGTAAATTTAGCCGTTTATTTTGATGTGTAAAATAGGATTTTGTGAGTTAAACAAAATTCGGGCCAATGCCGCGAAAACTTATATATAGAGTTTTTCCGACATGTCAAATTTTCCGGGGAGAAAATCAGTTTCGGGGGGTAATCCCCCTCTGGCCGGCCCTCCCCTGCCTACGCCCCTGGCGGCGCTATATAGCTTATTTGGACGTTCTAATGATTATATTGGTGTAAGAGGCGTCGTCTGCGCGTCCTCCTGGAGATTATTTATTTGGAGAGTGTTGGCCTGGTCGCTAAAATGTGACCCCTGAGCGCCAGGACTGCGGCGACCATCCATTTTTCGAAAAGTAGCCAAATTTGGCATCAAATTAAAGCACTTGGTGAGGTGATGAATGTTTTCATTGGAGGACCCCTCTGAAATGTCCCTAGCGGCCTGTGCACCTGGCAAATGTCTAATTTCATGTTTTCAATTTCATTTTGTCATGTTTCTTGTTTCTACAAGTAACTTTCTGTTCATTTCGGTTAAGCTTACACCAGCTAAATTAGAAAAGATGGACTTTAAATTTTCAAATTTATACACTCTATATACTTTATTTATTTCGGACCCAAGTGCCCAGCGGGTCCGAAAAAATACACCCGCTGCTGCGCAACTGTGCAGCGCAGGGGCGCCCGAACCTATTGCCAAAAAACTAGAAGCATATGCTAAAGCAATAGGTGCTACTATATGTTTAGTGTAGCGAACAAGAGCCAAAAAGTTGCCAACCGATCCAAAAGTTGAAAACCAACTTTTTCATGGTATATACCATTTTTGAGTCCTCAGCCTGCGTGAGTTCGGGGCCTTAGGGAAACACCCATACCATGGCTGGATATAAATAAGCTTGCGCTAGTATAGGGTACAGTTTGGCTGGGCTCCGTAGCTTCTAGCCTGAGTTAGGGTGGGTGTATTTTTTTCGGACCCGGCCGGTGTATTTTTTTCGAACCTTTACTATACATTTTCCGAGGGCAAACCAGTTTCCCCCTCTGCCCATCCCCTGCCTACACCCCAGGTGATAGGTGCCAGTGGCGCAGCCAGAAAAAAAGTCGGGGGTGGACACGTGCAAACATTTTCAATATCTACCCTCATTTTTCAATATCGTTATTCGTTAGTCTGAGTTAGTCTTATATATACTCCTCCTATTCCAGGGACTTTGTTACTCACTTGACATTATCAAACATTTGACTTATGGCAGAATCAGGTGTAAGCGAAACTATCAATTGGCTGGAAGGGCAAGGCGTTGAAAGCTCTGTTGCGACATGTGTTGGTAAGCTTGTATATAATTTTGTTAAGGCATGGGTCCAGAGCGTAGTTTTAATGCTGAAAGGCTGTGAACTGAAATGGAGCAGTACCATGCGTGCGTGATGATAGTGGGTGACAACACGACTGAATCCATATTCGTCCTTTTATTTTAAATGGATTTTTGTAATTGTATGTACTTAGTTTTAAAATCCATATGTAAGATTATAAGTTTGTTGACTTCAGTGGGAGTAGTCTGAAGGTGGGGCTTACCGCGATCGCCGAAAGCACGTATAAAATATCCGAGTTAACCTCGGTAAGGCATCTGTACATATGTAAAGTAGGTAGCATAGGCCGCACTCCCACGTGTTACGCAATGTTAAAGATATCTCGGCCGCATAGGCAATAATGTGTGAGTATATATTATATATATATATATATATATATATATATATATATATATATATATATATATATATATATATATATATATATATATATATATATATATATATATATATATATATATATATATATATATATATTTATAGGTAAACGGAGAAAGCTGTGCGACAACCTATTCTCGTTTCTTCGCTAACCTACTTTGATATTTGAATGGAATGGATGGAATATAGTCACTCGCGATAAAATCAAAACTTAGTGTTTTTGCTACTTTTTAGCCACTGCTTTCCCATCTGTGTGTGAATTGCGTACATTTGGCATGGACGTTCTCAGCGGTAACGATAGCGACGCCTATAATCCTATGCTAGAATTGGCCTCTAAATTGCGAGAATACTGTCATTTCAGCAATTTCGCTGGCTCTGTTGGCGCAGCCTGTGTTATAATTGAATCAATTCCGACAATGGTCAGTTTCATTTCCGCAATAACTTCCTGTATTTTGCCTTGACGTTCTATTTGTTTTGTGATCTCTTATTCGTAACCATGGGCATCGTTATTTGATGGGCTCTGGATGTTTTTATGTCATGAATATCCGCCCCCCCCCCACTAGCGTAGAGAAAATATGAAAGAGAAAGAAAGAAAAACAAAAGAAAATAAAAATGCCGCATTTGTGAATGACTTACGCAACTGACTCCGACCAGCTTGGGTGTATCCTGGGGCTGGCGCTGGGGGGGGGGGGCTTGCACAGAATTTGAAGAATTGTTTATTTTTGCTGCCTAAAATTTATTAATTTTTTGAGCATGTTTTTCGTCCTGTAGCATAATCAAAAGTAGTTTGCATTAAATAACAGAAAGCCTATTCAAAAATTTATCTGAATGGAAGTGAATGACGCGTTCTTTTTGCTATATTACTTGCTGATTTATTTCTCTAAATACATTATCTTTTATCGTTAGTTTGTTACTAAGTCAAGCTAGTAGTTCGAGTAGAAACATTCCAAGGACTTACTCTTTACTGTTTCACTTTGCAGCAATAATGATCAGGATTTAATCTACCGACCCTTTTTTAGGTGCCGACTGACAGGCCAGACGTTGGTACAGTTGCTCGTCAAAAGGAAACGTCCAGCGGACTTCCAGATAAAGAGGTAAAGCAATGAGCTTTTGACTGGGCTAACCTTCAGGATATTTTTGCTAGGGACTTCTTGTTTGATTATCCCGTGAGTCCGTGACCCGTAGTGGTGATTGCTAGGGACAATTAATGTTTCCAGCATTCCCTTTTGTTTTTATATTTCTTGCTTTTGTCTGTAATGGCCCTAGTCTAGCGCAGTAGTGCACCAGTGATTGGACGGGATAATTTTCATATCCGGATATCCGCCGAAGTAGTTAGTGTTTCTGCAAAACTTACTAAGCAGATGTACATTACCTTTATGCATTTATTTACGTAAAGACAGCAAGCTGCGTCTAATTTTATTATCCACAGGCAGAAGTTTTAGGTAAAATTGGTTGGCTGGCTGAGCTGACCCTATCACAATGGGTTGCGGATCGAACAAATTGTTGCGCTAAATTTTAGTTTAGCTTAGTTGAATTTTCCTATTTTCAGAATGTTGCCATGGCTGATTCAATCAGGCAACGAAGCCAGTCCTCTGCTACAGCTCAGGCATCGCGTCAAAACAGTGGAACCAGTAATCGTGTTCAGGTAAACAAACAGTTACACTGTACACCGCTGAAAACCATCCAACCAAGCACGGGAAATTAGCCACGCCACGCCATAGCTTCTGAACAGTCTCAAAGTTTCTAGGTTAATTTTGATTATTTTGAGAACCAGGAATGGCTATTATTTTGATGTAGGAAATGGCGAAACCTTTAGAAAAATTACTTTACTACTGTAACTAACTTTGATTTGGGCTGAACGGAACGTACGCGACACGGCCAGAGTATTATTTATCTTTTGTTTTATTTCAGAATAGGGACAGAACAACTGTTCCCAGAAGACAGTTGAGAGAGAGACAAACTACTGGCATCCCTGCCACTTCTTCCATCTCAGGGACTGCCGATGTTCCCGTGACGACACCGCCTCGTCCTGAACAGGCGACGACCGCCAAGGTTGTCCAGCGTCTTCTGTTTGTGCACTTTAATTGATGTGTTGTAATGGAGAGACACTTGTCTGTCTGTCTACATAAGCGCGCACGCCTTATGTAGTGGTTCATTATTTTAAGTCGCCACGCCATAGCTTCTGAACAGTCTCAAAGTTTCTAGGTTAATTTTGATTATTTTGAGAACCAGGAATGGCTATTATTTTGATGTAGGAAATGGCGAAACCTTTAGAAAAATTACTTTACTACTGTAACTAACTTTGATTTGGGCTGAACGGAACGTACGCGACACGGCCAGAGTATTATTTATCTTTTGTTTTATTTCAGAATAGGGACAGAACAACTGTTCCCAGAAGACAGTTGAGAGAGAGACAAACTACTGGCATCCCTGCCACTTCTTCCATCTCAGGGACTGCCGATGTTCCCGTGACGACACCGCCTCGTCCTGAACAGGCGACGACCGCCAAGGTTGTCCAGCGTCTTCTGTTTGTGCACTTTAATTGATGTGTTGTAATGGAGAGACACTTGTCTGTCTGTCTACATAAGCGCGCACGCCTTATGTAGTGGTTCATTATTTTAAGTCGCCACGCCATAGCTTCTGAACAGTCTCAAAGTTTCTAGGTTAATTTTGATTATTTTGAGAACCAGGAATGGCTATTATTTTGAAGTAGGAGTGGCTATTATTTTGAAGTAGGAATGGCGAAACCTTTGGACGAATTGATTGCTACTGTACTTGGTTTGGGCAGGTCGGAGCACGGAGCCTACACGGCCAGTGTTTATTTATTTTTTGTTTTATTTTAGAATGGTGACAGAACAGCTGTTCCCAGAAGACAGCTGGCGGAGAACCAAACTGGCATCCCTGCCGCTTCTGCCATATCAGGGACTGCTGATGTCCGCATGACGACACCACCTCGTCGTCAACAGGCGACGACCACCAAGGTCGTGCAACTTATTCTGTTTTAACATTTTTACTTTTACTTTAAATTTTTGGTAAAAAACGAAACTTTTCTGGCTTCTCCGTATTTTTTTGGTCCAAAATAGTTACTTGAGTTTTAATTTAGGGAGGGGGTAAGGAAATAACGACCATAGCTGCCATAGCATAGTTACAGCTCTCACTGCATACAGTACGACGCTTTTAATACTCTTATGCATACTCTTCTTTCTTGATTATAGCCTGGTGGCAGAGCAGCTGGTCCCACGAGAAGACCGATGAAGGGAAGCCAATATACCATTCCTGCTGATGATGCTTCTTCCAGGCCAGAGGCTTCCACTGTTTCCATGACGACACCACCTCGTCGTGAACGGTTGACGTCTCACGTGTCGGATGTTGAGGTAGTTAGTTATAGACGTAATGGTAAGGGTCATGAGAGTTGATGATTGTGTGGGGTCGGGTGCCGTGGAACACGGAATTGTCGAAATATTTTAATTTATCTACTGCCTATTGGATATTAACAAAAATAATGTCTTTGTAGTTCATAGTCGTTTAGTGCTCCCACATCGGTAAAGTTGTTACTAAACGTAAACAGTAATGTTCTTTGTTATATAGGAGACATACAGAGACGACGACTACTACCAGCGCGAAACAGAATTTGATGCTCAGTCACCGATTACCCGCCGAAGTTGGAAGAGCGGCGCCAGATACAAACTGGTAAACTCTTTTGGGTGAATGCAAACGTCTGAATGCTTTGCGCAAATTATTGTATTCAAAAGTTAAACAATTCTACTTGTTTGTGTGCAGCCAACAAGCCACCATTCTTCCACTCTTCCTTCCTTCTGTCGATATTATGGATGTTTGTGTTGTGTTAGTTAACACAACCGGTGATTTACTTTAGTCATTACCAATAGGGTCTATAACTACAATACTGATCATTGCCTTGTCAGTGTCACCCACACTGTAAAGACAATTCATATGAATAGTTAATTAGTGAGATTTCTATCGTGCAATCATCATACACACCAACACAAAAATTGCAAATCTTAGTCAGTAAAACAGTCATGTTTTATTTAGGTAGGCTGTGTTTGTTGTTTCAGACTTCTCCTGCAAAACAGGCTCGCAAATCAGTCGGTGTGAGGACAATGCCAAAGCGGGCTGTTTCAAGTCCTGTTAAGCGCCTGTCCAAAAAGCCAAGACATGAGCAACGAGCTGAAGAAGTAAGGGCTTGGTTATAAAATAAACTGATTTACTGACTAATAATTCATTATTGTGATTTACTGACTAATAATTCATTATTGCCATTACTGTTATTATCATTATCATAATTCTTTACATTTTATATTATCAAGAGTATATAATAGATAAGAGTGTGACACTTTTACACTAGCATGAACAAATCATGCTAGGTATGCTCGGTGCGGCAACTCGGGGCCCAGGCATGTGCAGGAGGGGAAGTTCTGGGGGGAGTGAAGGGCGGTCGAAGGCCGCCGAAAAACCGGATTTTTCCGGTTTTTTACTGGAAAAATCCGGATTCTGGGGGGGGGGTGAGGGACCCCTCTGGGGGGGGTGAGCTCAGGTCTGGGGGGGGGTCCGCACTTTGCACTATCTACGCGCTTTCATATAAGCGTGTGTCTGCTCGCTGATTGGCCCATTAGCCTAAGGCTTACAGTAGGCAGTTTATTAGGAATTTTTAATTAATTAATAATAACTTTAATTAGGTTAATGCAATTAAAAAACTAACTCGACAACTTTGTAGCATTTTTTCCGCTCTTTTCAAAATGCACTAAAATGCACTAATTTTCTCCAGCATGATAAAGATAAATTTAAACGTATCGAGAAACCAGTGCAGGATTTACCGTGGCATGCAAAGGACAAATTACCAAAGAGGAAATAGTAACAATGTTTCCAGGAAGATCATCCAAACATTGCAAATTCTACATAGATATACGAAGGGTCAGTCCGATACTTTTTATATCTTTTCGGAACTATACGTCAGAAACAGCGCTGAAACATGATGTGTATTTTAACATTGCTTGTTCCAGACAGAATTACTACCATCTGGTGTTCCGAAAAAGTATATGGTTCATTTGACGGAACAATTTCAGTCGCCTATTGCTGTGGACGAGTTTGAAGGTGGCATGGATGATTACCTGCTTGTGTACAAATTGTTAGTGAAGAACAGCACACAGCCATTCAGGCGGCATTATTATTCAACCTGTCTGCGAGAATTCGGCAAATGCCTCGCAGTGGATCGAGAGGTTAGTATAAATATTGTATATATAGTTGACATAGCTTTCTTTGATGATTGATACATGCGTGAGCGTAACTTATAATAATCTAGTGTTTATGTATTTTTGGAGATTGTATTTCCTTTAAACCACACTTTTGTTTTACAATAGGCGAGGCTCAAATCGATAACGTAATAATTTCCCAATTTTTAAAAAATATTTGCATTTGGTTTGACACATCATGTACGATACGTTTCACTGAAAGAATGGCCATTGGCGAAATTTCTCGAAAAAATGGCGATTGGCCTACTTTTTGGCGAACGCGAAGTTTTAGAGCATGGGTGTGGTCAAAAAATACTGGGTCGTTGGTTCTTAGCTGCCTTCCAGCCATGTGCAGTCGTCAGGTTTATGTGCCCAACCCCCCCCCCCTTTTCACAACCACCAACATAATTAATTAAAACTTTCCGCAGGCTGCAAGACTCTAGCTTCAAGGTTGCCATTTGCCAATTTGATTTGGCATTTGCCTATCTGCAGAAAAATGCTAGAAATCTCTATCTTATCTCCATCTAAGGGAATTACTCTTCAAAGTTGAAGTTTTGTCAAAAATTTAAAAAAAATTTTGGTTAGCCGAAAGGAATATTTTATTACTGGTGCGAGCTATAAGGCTGTAATTTGGCATAAACAGAGGCCCTGTATAAGACTACTCATTTGTACCAAATGGCAAGAAATTCTGCCCGGTGTCGGTGAAGGCGGCTGGAAGGCAGCTAAGAACCAACGACCAAGTATTTTTTGCCCACACCCATGCTCTATAACTTCTTTCTCATTTTAACCTATTCTTGCCATTTTTAAGGCTATCATGTTTGATGACGAATCCAGGAAAAGCTTCAAAGAACATTGCGAAGCTGTTGCCAGGACGACTTATACTTACGCTGAAAAATCTAATTCCAAGCATGCTACAGCTTCCCGACGGAATGGCGTCGCTGTCAGACCGTATGTAACCCAAGACCGGGCCAAGGCTAGATTAGCCGAAATACCTAAACTGGTGGCGGAACTTGAGGAAAACATCAGCCGGGCAAGTTTGGACCTGAAGTGCCCTATCTCTGAAGAATCCAAGGCTACCCTGCGGGCTACGATTGCTAAGCTGAGAGAGGAACTGAGGCTTTTGCAGGAGGAAAGAGAAGCCCTGTCCTCACATCTCACAGAGGCTAGGAGAAAGCAGGTATAAAATTGTTCAACTGGAGGTTGTGTTAATAGATCGACTTTAAAATGTTGAAGTTGGTTGTCTGAATTTTATGTAATTCGGTCGAAAGCTACTTAGGGGGATATATCTATATATATATATATATATATATATATATATATATATATATATATATATATATATATATATATATATATATATGTATATATATATATAGATATATTCTAGATTTAGATTAATTTGAAGCAACCCTATTTTAAAGCTTTTGCCAATCATAAATATAAATTCCAATTTTTCGCTAACTGTTCGGTCATACAACTGGAAAAAGCAAACGGTGTCTTTACCGCACTCATGAAACCTTTTTGTTTGATGCTGCAGTTTCTCATTAAGTCAAATCTTCACCCAAAGACAGCATGATTGAATTGCATGCGTGATTTTGTATATGCTTAATGAATTTGTATTTAAGTATATATGTAAATACGGAATGCAAAGGAGAGTCCACACACCGATCAACACCCATAGTTTTTGTAGCTTTTGCCAATCACGCAAAAGCGATAATAAGTCAATGTATACCACCACCCTCTGATGCATATATACCACCTTTTCATATTTTGTACACTATAAAATTTGTTTCCGTAGTAAGTTGAAGTTTACCGAAACGCATGTAATGAACACCTATCTATCTAATAACGTCTAAAAACTCTTGTCCTAATTCTAAAATGTCAAATTTCAGGAAGAAAGGTATACGTCGCGTAGAGCAGCAAAATCCAGTAAGCGGTCATCAATTTATGACTATGAAGACAGTGATGATCTGGAATTGTGCAGCGATGACAAGGAAGAGTCAAGCGATTCTTCGGCAGTGGTTCAGGTACGATATTCTAAGCGTAATATGGAAAGTTTTGTTTTTTCTACGCACTTTTTCCAGGGTGGTTTGGAATTTAGCGCGAAAGTAATTTGTGATGTGGAGCCTGGGCTTTATTCAAGCGTAGGTACGCTGTGCCCCCGTAAAACACCCTCCCCCAAAAAAGTCGTCCCCCCAACCACTGGCGGATCCATGACTTGGCGACGGGGGCGGGAGCGGAAAATGGGGGGGGGTCTGGAGGGCGGAACCACCCAGAACTTGAAGAAATTTTTCTTTTTCGCAATAAAATCGGCCTTCGGATCTTTAACTCGTTTCATACTAAAAAACTGCGAAATATTTTTAAAATTCTTAAAATTTTTTAGGCAACAACCATGGTAATTTTCTCCGAAAAATTGGATGCATTTCAAGCTTTTTCTTCGCAAATACAATAAACGTGCGGCTAAAAAGCATAAAATTAGCACCGACGGCGCGAAATTTTCGCGAAATTTTGTTTTTTGCCCTTTTTCCTCTTTCTCTACTTCATTTTTCCTACCTTCGAATCGCGACGGGGGGGGGGCGCCCCTCCCCCTAGATCCGCCCCTGCCCCCAACCCCCACAAAGGGGGTGCGCTTTTCGTGCCTGCTTTTGCCCATAACAATTCGCTCAAAAGCCAAATAAATATTAGACAATTTCCGTCTTTGCCGGAGATTTCTAGTCTCGATTTTCGCCCTGACTGAGGATTTATTTTAGGCGAAAAAAGTGGGGGGGGGATACGTGAACGGGAGGTCCAAATTTCAGTGACCCTTTTGTGGAAGCAAATTTGGGTAACCTCTGTGAGAGAGATTTTTCTTAGGGGTGCTTTTGAAAGCGATTTTTAAGTTATTTTACCATTTTTTGGAAAAAGCAGTTTTTAGCTAAAACACATTTTTCGGACGTGTGTTAGCAAAAAATAGTAATTTTAAGTGGAAAATTCCGGCGAAACAGAAGCTAAACCGGTTGTGGCTCTGAAACATTCATTAATGAAACGGGTGTTAAGGTCCTGTACTGTCTAGTGCCAGCTAACATTTAAACAGCAGTGTTTTCTTTCTTTTGTAGGAAACATCTAGCTTTGCCCATGACGTTGCAAACCGGTATGCGCAGTCAAGACCTCCTTCGACTTTGACCCAATCCCAGTCCACTGCCGTCACATCGTCGTATCCATTATCTGTCCAGTATTCGGCGTTTATGATAAACCCGCCATCATTGGCTGGAGCCGGTGCCGGCTCCGGTTCTTCTCACGGGCAGTATTTATATGTCTCGGTTCCTCGACCAGATGGAAGTGTGGAGCTGCAACCAGTTTCAGTTATCCAACAAGCACCTACTACTACTGCTATGGTGGTGCCCATGCCTCGGACTGCTTACGCTCAGGATACTCCTTCGTCACGGACGATTTCTTCTTGTAGTGTTACGCCGAGTGCTACGGACCAATCTCAGTCGGGGAACATCTCATATGTGTCGGCCATAGGGAACTCATCTTCGCATCTGAATTCAGACGACCAAGTGGGACAAGAAGAATTTCCCGATGTCTTCTCGGATGAGTTGCTAACCTCTGAAATTGATACGGTGGTGCCGGAAGAACTGCGGCAGCTTTGTACAACTATTGCTTCAGACACCGTTTTCCCATCCGTCTTAATGGATGGTGATCTACCGTTAAACTCTAATGCTGAGATCGCCCAGCGAGCGATCACAGGTGATGTTGTGGGTCAGAAAGATAATACCGCAGACCTGCTCTCTGAATCTCACTTGTCCGTGGCTTCCACGGATCGTGACGGACGTGGTGTCAGCCCTCTGTCGGCAACGGACCAGCCTGGCACTCGCTCTGCAGCCTCTGGCTCGACTGACCTCGTGCCAAACGTTGGCACGGATACCCCAAGTGGCGAGCCTTCTGCATGTGGCCTCCTCTCTGAGTCCCACTTGTCCGTGGCTTCCACGGATCGTGACGGACCTGCTGTCATCTCGCCAGCCGCTCAGGCCTCAGCAGAGGGAATTGGTGGCGCTATGGGTCCCACGGGTGATCCGTCAGGGGCCATCAGCCCTCTCTCGGCAACGGACCAGCCGGGCACTCGCTCTGCAGCCTCTGGCTCGACTGACCTCGTGCCAAACGTTGGCACGGATACCCCAAGTGGCGAGCCTTCTGCATGTGGCCTCCTCTCTGAGTCCCACTTGTCCGTGGCTTCCACGGATCGTGACGGACCTGCTGTCATCTCGCCAGCCGCTCAGGCCTCAGCAGAGGGAATTGGTGGCGCTATGGGTCCCACGGGTGATCCGTCAGGGGCCATCAGCCCTCTCTCGGCAACGGACCAGCCGGGCACTCGCTCTGCAGCCTCTGGCTCGACTGACCTCGTGCCAAACGTTGGCACGGATACCCCAAGTGGCGAGCCTTCTGCATGTGGCCTCCTCTCTGAGTCCCACTTGTCCGTGGCTTCCACGGATCGTGACGGACCTGCTGTCATCTCGCCAGCCGCTCAGGCCTCAGCAGAGGGAATTGGTGGCGCTATGGGTCCCACGGGTGATCCGTCAGGGGCCATCAGCCCTCTCTCGGCAACGGACCAGCCGGGCACTCGCTCTGCAGCCTCTGGCTCGACTGACCTCGTGCCAAACGTTGGCACGGATACCCCAAGTGGCGAGCCTTCTGCATGTGGTCTCCTCTCTGAGTCCCACTTGTCCGTGGCTTCCACGGATCGTGACGGACCTGCTGTCATCTCGCCAGCCGCTCAAGCCTCAGCAGAGGGAATCGGTAGCGCTGGTATGGGCCCTGACCATTGTCATCAGGCAGGAAAGTCTCAACCAGAAACTTCGCTTGCAGATGACATTTCCAAATTGCCAGTGATCCCAACACCAATGAAGTCTCTGGATGCTGATACTGTAAGCGGCTACCCGCTTTCAGAAACGTAACATGTTTTGCTTATTGTCGTCTGGCATTTTTTAGGTGTTCGAAAGTGGGAGGGGAAGTGGAGTGCTTCCGAAAAGTGGGGGGGGGGAGGGGCGGCGAGTCAAAGCTACCTAAATTTTTAGCGAAACATTACCGTTTTTAGGGGAAAACGCAAAAATCGCTGTTTTCAAGCTTAAAATGAGCTTATAAGTCAATAAATTGGCTAAAAAGTAAGAAAATTGTTCAAAATTTGACCCCAAAAACCTAATTTTTTGACTTTTGGGCGACCCCAAAAAAGTGGGTGGGGGCTTGCCTGAAAGTGGTGGGGGGGGGGCTCCGAAACGTGGAGGGGGAAACCGCAAAGTGGGTACCCCCCCCCCAATAGAAAAATGCCAGTGTCTTTTGTGACGGTTACCAAAAAGCTGAGTCCTGTTTTCGTTTAATTCTTTGTTTCGTTTGTTCGTTCTTGTGTTGATTGATGGTTTGGGAAGCGAGGGTGGTTGTGTGATTAGATTAGTCAACTAATTTGAACCTTTTTACTTATAAACGGCGTTAAAGAGATTCACCAGCTTTTAAAAATTTACTTTGCTTCTTAACAGGTTTTACTTTGATTCTTTTTTATTTTGTTGTCATCTTTCTTCAGTTCTTTTTGGATACTGAAGTTCCTAAATGTTAGTTTGCTGGCTTTTTTAGGATCTTGAAAGGGGGGGGGCAGCGCAAACTACCATTATTACGGTGAAACACGCAAAAACGTAAAACAACAGTCTATCTACAATTCTCAGTACTTCTCTCACGCCAGTTATTTTTTCACTTCAGATAACCGTTCGATATCCGAGACGTAGTTGGATTTCGCTAATAACTCCTGAGAGTGTCATCGATAATCCCGATGAAATTGGTTTTAAGATTAAGCCCCACGACGTAAAGAATAGGTGTCTTCATACAGCCCGAGCATTCAGGAAGGGTGACTGTGTACTGGAGTATAGAGGAGAACTCTTAACAAAGGCTGAAGGCGAGGCCAGGATGAAACTGTATAACCAATCTTACGGCCCTTCATATGTCTACTTTTTTCAATGTAATTCCCGAACCTATTGCATTGATGCTACAAACACTGAACAACACCGTGCTCGATACATCAACCATAGTATGCGTGGAAATCTAAAACCTGAGCAGCTGTGGTATAAGAATTCGCCTCACATTGTATTTTATGCTACACGAGATATAGAGCCGGACGAAGAACTCCTTTATGATTACGGCGATCGAAGCGAAGAGGCGATGGCGCTGCCTTGGTATAACGATAAATAAACTAAAATCGCTGGCAAACTGAACTGTAACATTGTTTATTTAGTTCTTTGTTGTGTCTTCTGCATTGTTGTAGATTGATGACTTGTCTATCCGATGTTTCCATCTTTTACAAAATGTGTGGCAACAGACTGGAAACTTGTCGATAAACGACGTTTCCCTTGAGGATGTTTTTCTACACTGTCTTGCTGTTTGGCGGTCTTTTCGTCACGATAGGCCATTCAGCTTATTGTAAGTTAAAATAACTCCAATTCTGTAGCCGTACATTTTGTCAGAAGACTGGACGACTTTGCGCATTTTTAATTTTCTATGCTTTACTTTTCATGCATTCCATGATAGCCATGAGGGGGAGTATTGGTAACGGGTCTTTTCCAGATTAACACCCCCCCCCCACCACCACTCAGAGTTCTTAAAACTCGATCAAAGTAGCTGAAATTCGGTATGCGTATGTTTTCGACCACGCTGAGTTGAAATATCGCAAAATTGTTCGATTTCGCGTAATTCTATTTTTTGATTTCTAAGGGGGGGGGACCAAGGGAAACCGAATTTTTTTGTCTTCGCGTTTGCTGAAGAGTTGTATATAGGGCCGCCGAACAAGAATCTGAAGTCCGTTTTTCTATACCGCTTTTCGTTGGCTCAGCATAAGCTTACAAATTTAGCTTATACTGAACTAACGAAAAGCAGTGTAGAAAAACCTACTTCAGACTCGTGTTCCCTTGGTCCCCTCTTAGAAATCGAAAAAATCGAATTACGCGAAATCGAAATTTTTTGCGATATTTGAACTCAGCGTGGTCGGAAACAAACCCATACCAAATTTCAGCTAATTTGGTCAAGTTTTAAGAACTTTGATTGAGTGGTGGGGGCGGTAGGGGTAATCTGGAAAAGACCCATGGTAACTTGGCGGGAATGGTATCACTGGCGGATCCAGGATTTGGTAACGGGGGGCGGAAAATTTTTTCCACCTGGGGGGTCTGGGGAGCCCCCACAAAAGTAGAAGAAATTTTTGTTTTTGCAGAAAAATCAGTCTTCGGATTTATAATTCTTAAAATATTGAATAGGTTGTTAGTTAAGAATTAGAAATATCGCGACGGCTGTGCGAAAGTTTTTGTTTTTTTACTGTTTCCCTATTTTCCTCTTTAATTAGGCAGCCCCCCCGATCCTTTCATGAATGGTATAAAGACCAGTATGACTTGTGCAATTACTGATCATGCAGTTTCAAATTGGCAAAACATCGCTAGCTGATGAGACTGCGACTTTCATTTTGAATTTATCGAAAACTGAGTTGACGGAAAATCATTCGCCCATAAGAAAATTTTTAACTTTGCTGCTGTGTGTTTAGTCATCGCATCACGGCCGTCTCTGAGTTGCACTATTGATTTCGTTGTTTTGTTTTTTGCGCGATTTCAAGATTGGCAGTTGTTTTTATTGGTGATTCAGCAGTCTACAACTTGTTTCTGTTCCGTCAATTTTACTATGAGCTTTGGATTTTCGTCTACATCGTTGTTCTGGAAATTTCATCCTTGGCCAAATTTTGAGTTACTTGAATTTGAATTATATATAGCCAAAATAATTTTACGTATTGAATTATTTAATAGGGCGAAATTGAAGTTCTGCGACTCGCTTTTCATTTAGTTCTTTCGAAATCTCTAAGCTTGCTTTGCTTTCTCGGGTTATAGCTTTTTGTATGTATGTAGCTATGTAGGTTTTCTTAGTTAATGATTGTTTCCTTTCTTAGTTAATGATTCGTGCCTTGGTTTCATTTAACCGGTCGTATTGCGCAGTCATTGTTAGGTTTTAATAAAATATGAAAGCATTCAGTATCAGTTTCGTCCGTCCCCTTTCCTCCGGGATAAAATAACGAAACTTCAACGAATAGATCTCATTGTTTTGGTGGATCATTTTTGTGGGACGGCCTCGGCCTTCTTAAAAATTTCCTAGATAATTTTCTGTTCCATCAAAATATGACATGTGCCGTTGTTTTAAACGTTATTTGTTCTGGTGGAAAGGGGGTGGGGGATGGCATGACGCCGCGGACTGCCACTAAGTGGAGTTGTCTTGCATATTAGGTTCTGTTGAGCAGAGATGAAACCGGGTCATCACCTGGTCAGTTCGGACTTCGGAACACTAGGTGGACCGGGGGACCGGATCTCAGAGGCTTTGACCCGGTCCGGACGCGGTCTTAGCAAATTTTCATATTATGTCTCCATATAAAATGTTTGATTTCCAACACTATTTCTGCTGAAACAGCAAATATATACATAGTTTATTCGCCGTGTCTTTGAATCAAATTTCTCTTCAAAAAATCTGAATATGTTGCGGCAAATTCCTTTTAAGATCACATTTGACTTCGATGTTTTAAATATTGAGCTTCCGCCTATTTTACGTAACAACAACATTATATTATCAAGAGTACATAATGATAAGAGTGTGACAAGCGTCACATTCTATGCAATGAAGGCAAAAACTGCGATGCGCGCTAACGGCTTACCCCCCCCCCCACAAATTGACCCCCTCTCACACCGCCCCTATATGGGTACGTGGTCCAAACGGGGGGCGCTCACTGCTCACACGCTGAAATTAACAGGGGCCCAATTTGAAAAGGGGGTGCAAGCGTGTATGTTTAACACATAGATGTACCAAATATACTAAGCGAGTGAGCGACCTCCGTTTGGAACTATGTACCCATATAGGGGCGGTGTGAGAGGGGGTCAATTTGTGGGGGGAAAGCCGTTAGCGCGCATCGCATAGTTTTTGCCTTCATTGCATAGAGTGTGACGCTTGTCACACTCTTATCATTATGTACTCTTGATATTATATATACAGTAAGCCACAACCTTGAAATGTTTCCCGAAATTGTAAAAATATATTTTAAAAGGTTCCAATTTTTGTCAAAAGTTTGTTAATGTCTTGTCTTTTTGTGTGTATGTACACGGATATTCGGTTATCCGGACATCCGGATATTTTTCTCAAAGCGGATATTATCGGGATATCTGGATATCCAGTAGTATATACTGCTGATTACTAATTAGAGCAGCCGTAACTTCTGGCAACTGCATTCGCGTAGCAAGCAATTGATTCATTAGGTGAGTTCTGCTTGGTGGGGGTTACTTTTGGCAGCACGACGGGTTCTGGGAAAATCCAGGGCTGGCCCGGTTCCTTTTCCTTTTTGGTCTAGATCCTTTAGCTTAACATTTCTATATTCCATTTACAAATTTAGTCACCTGTTTTTCCAAAAACAAATTCTACATCTTCTAGGGGTTTGCGTCTTGTCTTCTCTCTGCAAGAAAAATCCGGCCCTGTGGGACTAGGCTTGTGCCGCTAAGAAATTTTCCGGACCGGGCCCGGCCCTGCTTAACCGCCCGAGGCCCGATTCAAGGCCCGGGCACAACTCTATGTGGGACCACCTGCCTTGCCTGGTATCCTGGATGTGGTAGTATCGTAGGTGCGTGCTTGCGCCTTGCACCACCTATGGCAATATCAGCTTCGGTTGAATGAGAATAGTCGAAACTGAAAAACCAAAAATGTGAAAAATTGCTTAATCGTTTATTTTTTGCTCAGTACTGCTATTAATTTACCTCTAAATTAATTAATCTTTTTAAGGTGCAAAATTCCTCATTTCCTGTTGTTTTCTGATAAAGGGCACGCGGCTGCCCTGAAACTCTTACAGCATTGTCAAAAACCTAAATCATGGGCACTGTTCCTGTTTTTAGGAAGGACTTGCAGAACGTGATTCCACACTTTCGCACAGAATCAGTCCAGAAAGAGGGTGAGAAATGTCGCATCAGTTTCGATCGATCAGACTTGGTTGGCAATGGCAGTTTGTCTTTGGTGCTGGGCAGACTTCTTATCTTGCTGACTGAAGAAACCGTCAGATCAACAGAACCTCACTTGAAGCACAAGAAATGGGCTTTTCTTCTTGGGCTCTGTTTACTTATGGGACGCGGCAGCATTAGCCTAAGTCAGTTCCGTCAGTTGTGGATCGAACACGTTGAAAAGAGAAAACCTCTGAAGAAAAGGTACATGTCCCGGTTTGACTCCGCTGCGCCTTTGAAGCATGCGGTGCTGCAGTTTATACCCTGCATGGTTGTGCATTGTGGAGATGTGCGTTATGCACGCAGACAAACTGAAACTCTTCTGTTCCCGTGTAATGCCACATTTGCTACCGTCTTTCAATTTCTTGAAAAGACAGTTTCCGAATGGTTGTCAAAGGATTCGGCCACTGCCATTTTGTCACAATGCCGGGAACTCGCAACAGCTATTGGTCTAAACAGGTCACAACGAGCAGCCGTGGGGGCTATCGTGAAGCAGTCTGGTCGCCTTCATTTATTAAAGAGGGATCGCGAAAAACTCGCAAAAATAAATCGTGTCCGACAAACCCAGGAAGCTATTTCGCGGCAGTTTGACATGTATGCTGGAGCCTATTTGGATGGGGATGTTGGAATTACTAAAGAGGATATTGACAACTCTTTGTTCGACGTGGACGACAAAGTCAAGGAACAGCTACTGCGCCGCTTTGAGAACGACTCTGCCATGTCATTTGTCAGGTATTTGCGGAAGCTTGGCTACAATCCGCGGCCGGCTTGGAATCAAAGGCGACAGTGGACGCACGATATCTGGAAGTCAATAAAAACCGCGAAAAATGCTTTGGACGGTGGACACCTGTCAAAATTGCCTCCACATGAGAAGCAAAAGCTGGCCAATTGTTTGCATGTGCTGGAGTCCAATGTTTCAGAAGTCGTCAATATTAATGATGTGTCCTCCATCCCAATAACGGTGAACATATCAGAAGAGCTTACTGCTGCCTTGGAAGAGAGCGATGTTTCAGATCGTGTCATTAATCTTATTAAAAACGGCGGTGATCTGCTGAAGGCTTCACTTAAGAAAACTATGAAACATGTCAAAGAAAAGTCTATCTTGATGGCATCTTTGTTGCATGGATCCAAGCCTCCACGTGCTAAGGACAAACGGTTTACCAGGCGGATTGATAACGTGCTGACCGACATCAAAGAGCGGGCAGAGGAGATAGTGAGATCTGAAGAGGTTGGTGCTGAGCGATGGAGACATTTGGATGCCTTAGTGCTTAACGAAGGCCAGAGGCGTAATCCAGGTGCTGGTCGGAGAATGACGTGGGCATTATTGGCTAAGATGCTGTCTGACCATTACGGCGTTGAAATCAGTGTGGGAACTGTCGTCCAGCTTGCCAAACCAAGGTACCGGAACCGCCGTTCTGCTGTGAGATATCGTGACCTGCCGCAAATAACTAATCGACGGCTGAGGAAAGGATACAATAAAACGGTATGCTCCATCATACAGTTTTGTCAGGTTTTGACAATATTTTTGAAGAACACCAGGTAGCGGGGGTGAGCTCCGAAAAATGTCAGGAACGCACGTAGGACCAGGGTATTATTTTTTACAGGGGGGGGCGCCCCCCCCCCCCGAAATTGACCTTTTTTACCTATTGACCTATTTACCTATTGACCTATTTTTAGCTTAAATCCTGGCATTTTTGAGAACTTTGAGCGTTTCACCATGCAAAATACACTAAAAAATACTATTTTTTGGCTCATTTATGCAAAAAAATCTCCCCCCCCCCGAAAATATCTTCCCCCCCCCCCGAAAAAAAATCCCTAAAAATACCCTGGTAGGACGGGGGTGGGCGGTGGGCGGCCGCCCCCTCCCCCGAAACCAGACGTAAACAATAGCAGACATAATATTAAAAAATTTTCGCGCGGAACTCAATTTCAACTTAGTCACGCTTATTTTTGCTTCCCAAGGTTCAAAAATTTTAAAAAATGTTTCTACTTCTGTGGTATCCCCCTGCATGTTTTTCTGAAAAAATACTATGTGTGCCACTGGAAAGTGTATTAGTTGACTGTCTAAATATGATCCACGTGGTTTTCGCACTTCGCTGCTTACCCGGTAGATTCACCCACTTCTCACGCTCAGTCAGAAATTGTCAGAATCGCATTAGTCTTCTCAATATTTTCAGAGACATCCTTGTTTTCATTAAAATTGGTAGGAAAACGAAAAATTCCTAGCTTCTGGTCAATAGTAGAAACTATAAAACCGTTGTAAATCGGCACTAGGGCCGGCGGGGTATAGGCCCCGATCGGGCGCATGGCGCCGTCTCTGTTACTATTGATTGGTTTTTTTATAATTGCTCGCCAAATTGTTGTGATTACGTAGTGTGCCACTTTTTCGTGTTTCAGTTCAACGAAGACAGCCACTACAGTTCCAGCTTCTACAGACTTCTTCGTGTCATTCAGTTGACAGATACTGCTCGCGTTTTTGTCCTTGCCAGGTAAGATTTGCATATGTACCAGTGGTCTAAAATAGGAAAAACATTGTGAAATTCCTGCATATAAGTGTTATAACCAACTGACTAATGATCAGCCAGTTAAATGTGGTCTCTGATCGTGAAACATTCCCAGCTGATGCTGCAATTCAAGGTTGATAAATACATACTTTCATCAATTTTAGTTATGATTTGTATGCATTGGCTTTTTTGGCGTGCATATAAATTTTATGAATTTGTGCTGTGGCAGTGGCAGTGCTTTTTTTTGGAGTGGCATTTCACTGGCTTTTCCATGAAATGCCCACTTTGTACACACAATTTCTGACACAGATGATTAGATACCCGGCGTTGTCTGTACCGTAGACTGGGTTTATTCTAGGGATTTTTTCTTGGGGGGGGGAGTCCGAGGAGCAAGGAATTTTTTTGGGGGATTTTTGGAAAAATACACTAAAACTGAAGCTATTTTTCTGGCATGTACTGCAAAAGTTGATTTTTATTGCAAAAATAGGCAGATTCATTTATATAAGTGTTAAAAAGGCAAAAAATCAGTAAAAAGCTCCGACGAACCCGGAAAATATTTGAAAATTAGGCCTGTGCGAATTTTTCAGGGCAAAATTTTGTACCAAAAGGGGCACCCTTTGGTTGGGGGAGGGCACGAATTTTTGGGGGGAAGGTCGTTTATGCCCCCCCACTAGTATAGCCCAGTGTAGATCCGGATCATTACTATTGGTGTTGTTCATTACACGGTAATAAATAATTAAGTTAATTCATATTATAATTGTCCAGTCTGTTTAGGGATGATCACTCTGGCTTTCCATTGAATACTGCCCAAGGTCACAATGCTTTGCCTAGCTTACATTCTGACGGCCTGACTGGTACAACCTTGTACGTGGACTTCAACACTTCTTATCCAAAAGTTATACAGGTTGGCACCCACCTGATAGTGGTTCCGTCTGGCTCATTATATCCACCTCCGGCCGCAGGGATGCTGAAAGGTCCGAGAGTTATACATCCTAAGGTATGTGGATTTAATCCAGTCCAGTGTGCTCAACAAAGCTGTTACTGATCTAGCCCATTGTAGCTGATTCTCTTGGGCTATCCTATCTTTCAGTTGTTAATTGAGCAAGTCTTTTGTTAACTGCTTGCCTTGTCAATCTCTTTCTTTTCTTGATGTACCACGATTCATTAATTAAAAATACTGTTTAAAAGTTTTGGAAATTTTAAGCTGGAAGGAGGCGCAACTGAAACGAAAAATTCACAATTATGCGGCATATCTTGTTCACTTGTCTGTCCTGTGCGTAGTTTTCAGTCCTCGTCTCGTATAGACTGTTAGACGGAGATAGACGAAAAGCCGAAACGAAAGAAATAAATTTCTTCAATCATAAAATGCCTGGGTAGCAGCCAGCAGTCTAATAGATCAATGTATGTATGATGGTGATGATAACATTTTTGGTAAAAAGTTGACATTTTAGGATGCTGTCCAGAATTTCCAGGACCTCCAACAGTTGTTAGCGGAGAGTGAACCCTTCAATTATCATGCCCATATTCCGGGCACAGATCAGTTGAAAGGAATTTTTTGCTATCATCGCGATGGAGCAGTTGAAGAATCTCCGTACAACAATGAACCACGTTTCATGCTGGCAGTGGACCATTTCGTAAACGCCCATACAGTTACGCTCCTGACTGCTAGAGCCTCTGGCGGTAGGCGGGAGATTGTTAGTTATTTTACTTTAAATAGGTTTTTTATAATTTACAGTTCCATTACAATTGGGGAAAATGTATACTTCTCAAAATTTCTTTGACTAAATTTCTTTCTGGATCTTGAAAAAGGAGGTGTCGGTCTCCTGAAAAAAGTTTGCCTCTGCAAGCAATTGAAAAATGTAACATGATGACAAATCTAAAAAGCTATTGATCCAGTTTACTCAGTGATAATTTGTGGTTTTCTTTCTGTGTGATTTTCATCAGTAAAATTTTAACCTTTATCAAAGAAATGAGTTGTTGGTGGAGGTTATATGGCACCTCGCCTAGATATACCACATTTTAAAGCATAGAAGTTTAATTTTAACAGCCACCACCTCAACCAAGTGAACGTGTGAACAGCTCGATAACGTCGAGACATTCTAGTTGTTGGTGGAGGTTATATGGCACCTCGCCTAGATATACCATATTTTAAAGCATAGAAGTTTAATTTTATAGACAGCCACCTCAACGAAGTCGAACGTGTGAACAGCTCGATAACGTCGAGACATTCTGGTCTGGTCATTTCCTCAACCATTCACGGCTACGTTCCACCTTCCGGACAAGCCTGGAAGCTGCCAAAATACAAACCTATCTTGCAGGAAAACTTCCGTGCCGCTATCAAAAGCTACATAGAAGCTATGAAGGGAACAACTTATGGTGGCCGGGAAATCGAATTTTTTGCTGCCAATGAAGAGACGGAGTTTTCAAGGGCTTGTCGGATTTACCTGAAGCAAGGCATGGAAAAGTTGAAAGAAGAAGAAGAGAAAGATGACTCTTTTGGTATGAAGCTCCTTTTTTATGTCATCGGTGAAGTGGAATTTCTCTAAACTCAGAATGGCGGTGTCTTGTAGGTTTTTTAAGCCGTGTAGCCAAAGGCTTTTGTTTTGACCCTCGATACGCCGATATTACAAAAATCGGCCGAGACAATTTTCGTATCAGACTTATTGGCTTCCAAATAGCTGAGGTTAATTGCCTCACTCTCACGGGCTCTCCCTAATTACTATTATTCATTATATTGATGATGGTCAGCGTAGCGTGTTTATTATTATTATTATTATTATTATTATTATTATTATTATTATTATTATTATTATTATTATTGTATTTTATATTATTATT
>JASAND010002908.1:0-14117 GCA_030248195.1 Trissonchulus latispiculum
ATTTTCATAGGCACAGGCAGACAGTTCCTCTGCTCGCAGTCGAAGCGGTGGCAGATTTAGCTTCGGTTCTGGCCAGATCGGCGGGGTGATCCAGCATAGCATCCGGTAATTACCCTAGCCGCCGAGTTTTGGATGGTTTCTAGCTTAGCCACAGTGCTATCCGACGCAGAGGGATACCAGGCAGGCAGAGCATATTCGATAATTGATCTGATGTAGGCAATGTACATCAGGCGGAGGTCATCTTTGGAGGAGCCCCACGATCTGCCCCGCTACTGCGCTGAGTGTGGCAATTCTTTTCCGGCAGCGGGTTTTCAGATTCTTGACGTGAGGGGCAAATGACAAATTCCAGTCCAGCGTTACCCCCAGGAATGATGGATTCGGATCGTAGGGGACTGGACTACCACAGATGGAGAGGCTGGGCTGATGGTTGGCTTGTTTGTTGTGGGTAGAGAAAATGCAGCATTGACATTTTTCAACGTTTATGACTGCTTCATTTTCTCTCGCCCATGCTGTGATGGAGTCCAGGGCTTCCTGAACTTTCGCTTCAGCTGTCCTGATGTCTGGATCGGAGCTTCATACCGCCACGTCGTCTGCATAGATGCTGCCTTCGACTTCCTCAGGGAGCTGCCGTAGTATGTCGTCGATGAACACGAGGAAGAGAAGTGGAGACAGGACAGAGCCCTGGGGGACACCTTGATGGAAGATTCTAGGCATACTGAATGACTGATTCACGCGGACCCGGCCTTTTCTGTGGGTGAGGAAGGACTTGATCCATTTCACCATCAGCTGAGGGACTCCTTTCTGGATGAGCTTCCACAGGATCCGTTCCCTTATGGCCGTGTCAAAGGCTCTTGAAAAGTCAATCATGGCCAGAACCGTCCGTTTGGCGGGGGGTCGCTTCTGAAATCCATCCACCGCAGACTGAGTGAGCCTGCAGATGTGGTCTTCTGTGGATCTCAGCTGGCGGAAGCCAGCCTGGACGGGGGTCAGCTTCTGATGATGTTCTAGCCACCACTGAAGTCTGGATTTGACCATACTTTCCAGCAGTTTTCCCAGACAACTTGTCAGGCTGATTGGTCTGTAGCTTGTTGTCTCAGCAGCCGGTTTACCCCTCTTCAGGATAGGAATGATGTCGGCTACCCTCCAGGGCTGTGGGATTTCTCCCTGCAGCCAGGATTGGTTGAAGAGACTGAGTAGGTATGATTTTCCAGCTTCCGGCAAGTTGATCAGCATTTCGTTAGTGATACCATCCCGTCCAGGGCTTTTGCCAAGTTTCAGGTTGTTCAGGGCTAAGTCCAGTTCCAGTCGTGAGAAACTGGAGCACATCGGGTCTTCTTCGCCGTTCCGGAACCGGCTGCTGAGTGACTGCTTCACCTCGATCCTTTTCTTCTTCCTCTGCTCGGTAGGCTTGACGTAGCTTACACTGGAATACTGCTGGACGAAGGCTTTGGCTTTGCCTTTGTCTCCGACTACCACTTTGCCGGAGCACAGTAGAGCAGCGTTTGGAGTTGAGCCGGATTTTCTGCCGTCGATAGCATTGATCACAGACCACACTTTCCTGGGGTCTGTTCTGGCACTGAGGGTCGAGGCAAAGTTTTCCCAGTAGCTTGAAGTGTGAAGCTTCTCGCCTGGTTCATCTAGTTCAACTGGTTCAAAGTTGAACCAGTTCCTGGTTCAAGCTACTGGAGATAGCTAGAAGGCTGAAATTTTGCATACTAAGGTTATTGGGCATGGGGAATTCACTGGTGGTGTTACTTTGGTGATCCGACCCATGGCTGGCCAGATCTGGTTCAACTGGTCCAAAATTGAACCAGTTCCTGGTTCAAGCTACTGGAGATAGTTGGAAGGCTGAAATTTTGCATACAAAGGTTATTGGGCATGGGGAATTCACTGGTGGTGTTACTTTGGTGATCCGACCCATGCCTGGCCAGATCTGGTTCAACTGGTTCAAAGTTGAACCAGTTCCTGGTTCAAGCTACTGGAGATATATAGTTGGAAGGCTGAAATTTTGCATACAAAGGTTATTGGGCATGGGGAATTCACTGGTGGTGTTACTTTGGTGATCCGACCTATGCCTGGCCAGATCTGGTTCAACTGGTTCAAAGTTGAACCAGTTCCTGGTTCAAGCTACTGGAGATAGTTGGAAGAGGCTGAAATTTTGCTTAGTGCTTACAAAGGTTACTGGGCATGGGGAATTCACTGGTGGTGTAACTTTGCTGATCCAACCCATGGCTGGCCAGATCTGGTTCAACTGGTTCAAGGTTGAACCAGGTCCTGGTTCAAGCAACTGGAGATAGCTAGAAGGCTGAAATTTTGCATACAAAGGTTATTGGGCATGGGGAATTCACTGGTGGTGTTACTTTGCTGATCTGACCCATGGCTGGCCAGATATGGTTCAACTGGTTCAAAGTTGAACCAGTTCCTGGTTCAAGCTACTGGAGATAGCTAGAAGGCTGAAATTTTGCATACAAAGGTTATTGGGCAAGGGGAATTCACTGGTGATGTAACTTTGGTGATCCAACCCATGGCTGGCCAGATCTGGTTCAACTGGTTCAAGGTTGAACCAGGTCCTGGTTCAAGCAACTGGAGATAGCTAGAAGGCTGAAATTTTGCATACTAAGGTTATTGGGCATGGGGAATTCACTGGTGGTGTTACTTTGGTGATCCGACCCATGGCTGGCCAGATCTGGTTCAACTGGTTCAAAATTGAACCAGTTCCTGGTTCAAGCTACTGGAGATAGTTGGAAGGCTGAAATTTTGCATACAAAGGTTATTGGGCATGGGGAATTCACCGGTGGTGTTACTTTGGTGATCCGACCCACGCCTGGCCAGATCTGGTTCAACTGGTTCAAAGTTGAACCAGTTCCTGGTTCAAGCTACTGGAGATAGTTGGAAGGCTGAAATCTTGCATGCAAAAGTTGTTGGGCATGGGGAATTCAGTGGTGGTGTAACTTTGCTGATCTGACCCATGGCTGGCCAGATCTGGTTCAACTGGTTCAAAGTTGAACCAGTTCCTGGTTCAAGCTACTGGAGATAGCTGAAAGGCTGAAATCTTGCATACAACGGTTATTGGGCATGGGGAATTCACTAGTGGTGTTACTTTGCTGATCTGACCCATGGCTGGCCAGATCTGGTTCAACTGGTTCAAAGTTGAACCAGTTCCTGATTCAAGCTACTGGAGATAGTTGGAAGGCTGAAATCTTGCATGCAAGGGTTGTTGGGCATGGGGAATTCAGTGGTGGTGTAACTTTGCTGATCTGACCCATGGCTGGCCAGATCTGGTTCAACTGGTTCAAAGTTGAACCAGTTCCTGGTTCAAGCTACTGGAGATAGCTGAAAGGCTGAAATCTTGCATACAACGGTTATTGGGCATGAGGAATTCACTAGTGGTGTTACTTTGCTGATCTGACCCATGGCTGGCCAGATCTGGTTCAACTGGTTCAAAGTTGAACCAGTTCCTGATTCAAGCTACTGGAGATAGTTGGAAGGCTGAAATCTTGCATGCAAAGGTTGTTGGGCATGGGGAATTCAGTGGTGGTGTAACTTTGCTGATCTGACCCATGGCTGGCCAGATCTGGTTCAACTGGTTGTTCAAAGTTGAACCAGTTCCTGGTTCAAGCTACTGGAGATAGCTGAAAGGCTGAAATCTTGCATACAACGGTTATTGGGCATGGGGAATTCACTAGTGGTGTTACTTTGCTGATCTGACCCATGGCTGGCCAGATCTGGTTCAACTGGTTCAAAGTTGAACCAGTTCCTGATTCAAGCTACTGGAGAGAAAGGCTGAAATTTTGCATGCAAAGCTTATTGGGTATGGGGAATTCACTGGTGGAATTTGTGGTTGCTACTGCCACAGTTATGGTAGCGTTCCCAAAAACTAGACGGAGGACAAGTAGGAAAAATGCTCCTTGCAGTCGCATGAAAAAGTTAATATGAGCTATGATGGTCAACATTTAAATGTGTCTAGGACAAGATTTAAAATGTTTAATATGAGCCAACATCTAAATAAGTAGAGGACAAGATGTAAACGGCTAATATGAGCCGCTACGTTTCTCTTGGGCTCATATTGACGCGACTAAAATGGCAAACATATACAGTTTACGATTGGCATATAAGCATCAGTGTTTATAAACGATTTGATTGGCTTGGGAATATTGAATTAATGTGATGATTGCGATGATAACTTCAAATGTGATTTCTCAAGATTTCACAACATGTGTAAGTTCCACATTTTCGTTTCTTCATTAGATTGGACTTCAGTTTCGTTTTGTTGACTTTATGTGGTGGCCTTAAATGTGTACTTGGATGTAGCGGTGGAGAAGAAAACATTTACGTACAGCTTTGCAAAATTAATGTTTATGCGTCGTTATTCATGGAAGCCATTTCAGTGTTGGATTAAAAGTAAGCAAAAGCTAAATGAGCGTCAATATGAGCCCAAGAGAAACGTAGCGGCTCATATTAGCCGTTTACATCTTGTCCTCTACTTATTTAGATGTTGGCTCATATTAAACATTTTAAAGCTTGTCCTAGACACATTTAAATGTTGACCATCATAGCTCATATTAACTTTTTCATGCGACTGCAAGGAGCATTTTTCCTACTTGTAGTACGTACACGTCACAAAGCAAAAGACAAAAGAGAAGCAAAAGATCACACCTAGTACAAAAAAGTAGTAAAAATTCACAGTACAAAGTATATATCAACACACCTCCCGGGCCAAAATTGTTGATTAAAGCTTCTCGAAAACCAGTAATATATAAGCCACACGAAAAGACGTTTGCCAGAAAAAATAAAACACCAATAGATCCTCCAAACTCTGGACCCAAGGCACGACTAATCATGTCTAAAATTGAACTGACGTACGTTATGGAATTAAATCACTTCAATGAAAGCACACTAACATCAAGAAATATAGGCTTCTTCGAAGCAAGAAACTTCTATACGAGTAATGGTGACATTTTTAGGGATTTTTTTCGGGGCCGGGCAAGGGGGGCTTGGGAACTTTGGGAGGCGGAGATTTTTTTGCAAAAATTAGCCAAAATAGCGTTTCGTTTTGCCGTATTTGGTATGTAGAAACGGGAAAAGTTCTCAAATATGCCTGGATTTAGGCAAAAATTTTTTGAAAATTTGCGTATATTTGGCTACAATTGGAGAAAACACAATATCCGGTGGGGGGGAGGGAGCAAAAAAAGGAAGGTTTCGGGGGGATATGTTTTCGGAGGGTATGCGTTCGGAGTATATAAGGGTATGCGATTATGTGTTAATCGTGTCCTATATACAGTCATATAAAATATATAGGAGTATTGCACGTTATATCTATATGATTTTGTACAATCCAGGGAGGTCAAAGAAATTTAGTCACCATTCATTAGAGAACTTAAAGAATAGAAATTAAATGTTTGAAGTTAATTGTTACAACTTACAAGTACCCATAGTGTTTTGAAATTGTACTGATGTAAAGGAATATAGTTTGGGAAGTTCAAAATTGAAAAGCTTAGCAATTAAACTTTTGAAAGATGTGGAAATAAATCTTAATGTGAGACTGGAATTATTCTGGGGTGCGTTCAAAGCGATATTTATGTAATCTTTAATATGGAATTTAAAAAATTCCAAAAATATATATGTATATACCGTCAGATTTAACTTCACAAATAATAAATAACTTTAACTTAATTTAATTTTAACATTTGGATGCAGACTGAGGGTTTTGGAGTTTAGAATTTTTAGAGAAATATATACCCTATATATAAACTAAAATAATTAAAATGACAGGAAATGATGTTGTGCGTGTATTACAAAGTTTGTGATCAGAATTACTCCGTACTTTTAACATTTACAAACACTTTAATTTCTGTTCTTTAATTTCTCTGAATGATGACTAAATTCCTTTGCCCTCCCTGATTGTATAAATTCATATAGATATAATGTGCAATACACCTATATATTTTATATGACTGTATATAAGGCACAATTAACAGATATGGACAGCGCATACACTTATGTACTGTCTACATGCGTATGCGTAATTATGTGTTAAAGTCCTTAGTTTAAAGTGTGCAGTGGTCAGCGAGAGAAGGGGCTGGTTTTTCTTAGGCTGGTGCGAGGCTGGGGCTGGGGCTGGAGCTGGGGCTGGTTTTTACCCACACCCAAATTTTCTCTGAAATCAATGATAATGTACAGTAATCAGATTCGTATATTACTCAATGTATATACACGTAATGTTTTGTGTATAAGTACAGCACTGTGTGTAATCATTCATGTGTAACCACACGTGTGAATGGAAGACCACAGGGCAGAAACGCTTTTCTTCAACTTTGACGGGGGAACCAAAAGCCCAAAAGCTGCAATAGGTGAAGGGTACGCCACTGATGACGCCCGCCCTCACCTATATCAGTCTGGCAGGGTGGTCAGCAAGTGATTGCACGTAATCGGTATGAGTGTGTATGTATATGTTCTGCAATGCATGAAACCTGTCAGTTAGCACGTATAATTAGTTTTTCAGATAGACATTACGATTGTACGTTTTCCAGTGATTGATTCTACAACCTTCTAAACTGTATTCGAAAACCGGTATACTTAGTTTTTTAGATAATGGTAGGCAAATCAGTTACTAACTTCTCTATTTAATTTGAGCTGAATCCAACGATATAAAGTTTTCGTGGCTACGACTTATATTTCCCCCGCAATGAATTTCTAAACAATTTCCCTATTTCAGCTGATTTCTGACAAGTTGTTCTATGTCGCATTGATTTGATGCAAATAGTGTAAACTAGCCAAAAACCAGCTAAAAATACGAAATTGTTTAAAAATTCGTTGTGGGTGCAACATAGGTCGTAGCCACGAAAACTTTATAGCGTTGGACTGAGCTCAGATTAAACTTTATGCTTATGCTATTTTACTCACTTTTACTGGATTCGCATTGTCGAAATTTTGGGTCATAAAGTGGTATTCTTCGAAAAAATCGATTTTCAAATTTTGAAAAACCACATACATCACATGAAAGGTGACACGTAAGCGGTCCTGAAAATCCAATTGAAAATTTTTCCATTGAGTAAGTTGCGAGTAATATCCAGTCAAAGTTCTAAAAGCGGCAAAGACCAAAGGATTTTGAAAATCGAAAAAATTGAATAACTATCGCAATTCTTGACGAAATAAGCTTATATTCGGGATTCAATATGTTTGGGACATGGGCTAATTTTCCACCGAACAGCTAGTTCCTGGTGTCTACAGATCTTTCAAAACTTAAAAAATCGGCTTCTTTTGATGAATTTTTGATTTTTTTTAATTTTTTCAACCAAAAGAAAGTTCATGCCGTGACGGTTCAGAAAATATATACATTATTGCAGCAAAAATGTACCGGTAATTCAGTATAAACGAAACAATTTCGCTCCCTACATTTTTTGGTCAGACTTCAGTTCTTAAATTATGTTGGCCTCTTCCTAATTCACCACTCCGGCTTTTCCGAATGATACACTGTGGTCAAGCAAGCTACGAAGACGTGTACTCAACTTGAGAGGATAATATGCAGTGCCTCATTATAGCCTTCAGGCTGACGAGGCCGAAAAATCACAAAATTTGGAAAATGCAGATGAAGAAACCTGGGCCGCGTTGCAAAAGATTCTCCTAAGTACCCTCCTAGGAGGGTATTTAGGAGGATGTCTGGGAGCTGTCTAGGAGGGAGTTAGGAGACCTCCTAAACCCGTTTCAAAAGATTTCTCCTAAATTAAGCTGGCGCTGCTCCTAACTTAGGAGAAAAGTTAGGAGTGGTGGGTAGCACTCCTAGCTTAGGAGAATCTTTTGAAACACAATTCTCCTAAATGTACACCTAAGCTGAACCTAGGAGCGCTCCTAGACTTCGGAGAATCTTTTGCAACGCGGCCCAGGATCTTAGGAATTTAGGATTGACCGTCTGGGTAGATTGACCGTCTGGGTAATTCTAAGTAATACTTTAAGCGCATCAGGGCAACTCAGACACCTGTACTGTAGAAAAACAAAAATAACTAAGCAAGGGCGGATCCGGGGGGGCGGTGGGGCGGCCGCCTCCCCCGTCGCGATTCGAAGGTAGGAAAAATTAAGGAAAGAAAGAGGAAAAGGGCAAAAAAAACAAAAAAATTTCGCGCCTTCGGCGCGAATTTTCTACTTTTGAACCGCATATTTATTGCATTTGTAAAGAAAAAGCTTGAAATGCATCCGATTTTTCGGAGAAAATTACCATATTTGCCTAAAAATGTCAAGAATTTTAAAAATTTGTTCAGTTCTTCAGTATAAAAAGAATTAAAGATACGAAGACCGATTTTATTGCAAAAACAAAAAATTTCTTCAACTTCTGCAGGGCTCCGCCTCCCAGACCCCCCGCTGAAAAAATTTTACCGCCCCCCCCCTTCACAAAATCCTGGATCCGCCAGTGTAACTAACTAAGCACTTGTACATTATCTCAACAAGTCTTAGGAAAAAACTTACAATAAACACCACCACCCTCAATTGCTCCGTTGGTAGAAACAGCGCAAAGTGAAAGAACAGTAAACAGGATAATGAGATAAGCTAGCGCCAACTGCGCAATAGTAACAAGAATACCGGACTGACCAACAACAAAACCTGAAACTCAACAACCACAATCACTGTAGAATACAATCATAATATCAACATAACCAAAATCAAAATATCAAAAATTCAGTGGTTTCGAAATTGGCTCAGTTAGTCAAAACTTAACCTCTACTTGAACTCATAATTGACTAGTCTTTTAACACACAACTCATAATCAAACCATAGAATCAAGCGACTAAGTCAATATGTGTTCAGCCAGAAACTTACCCATTCTCAGAAACAACAAAACACTGAACATGGAAAGGGCAACTGGTGCGAAAACCCCAGAAAACGTTGATAAACCATCTCGACGTCCAACGTCAAACAGGCCACTGTACAAGGGACTGCTACCCATACTGCGAAGAAATCGACCTACACAAGGTGAAAGAACAGTTTTATCGGAGCAGCGACGACGAAAGATGGTCTCTTACGATAAAACAATGCGACGTTAGCGGCGTTTGGATATCAAATATTGAAATTTCCGTAATCAGACAGTTAACACAGTTATAGTCGGATAGCAGTTTCACATATTCGTTAAGCAAAACGGTAAAAATTTTCATTTTTACAAAAGTTTATGGTAAACCTATATATATAATATTATTTCACAATTAGAATTGAAAAACACTGACTAATCCTAAAACAAATTTTTCAATAGCTTTGGATTCGATGCTGGAACATTCTGAAAGAAAGTTATTGTTAAACACAAGAAACTAACTTCCTTGGCCTATTAAAGGCGCTTTATCTGCACCACCAACACTAGAGGTCTCGGCATTTGTAGAATTAACCGACTGATTTGGTGGAATGTTGTTTGGGCCACTACCACCAATAGAGCTATAGTTTGACCCAGCAGAGGAAGACGTTAATGAGCGCCGCATTTGAACTGTCGGCTCATCAGGAACTATCATATCCGAGTCGTTGGAAGGAGACGCCATTTTAAAGAAGTAAACAGAAATGAATAACCAAAAAATGGAAAGGACCTACAATACAAAACTTAAAGTTATATTTATGTTATAAAGTTATATGAAAAAATCGAAATTTTATTTGGAATTTTCAGCAGTGCCCAATCTCTTCTGGGATGGTTCGATATTATAAATTCTACTTAAAGTTGCGCAAAGGATGGCTAAGGATTATAACGTAAGGTCTTTAAAAAGCAGCTGGAGACGGGGAAAGGGAAAATTTAATGAGTAATGGGTCACACGTTAACTCAGGAGGCTAGAGCTTAATCGGAGATTCTATTCTTTAGATTTTTCGTGGTGCATGACTATTAATATACACAGATGATACAAGCAGTCAGTTCTTAAGGTGCTGGTTTCCTTTCGGGTATTTTGCACTCTAACAGCTTCAATCCTTTATGAAAATAGATGAAACTTACGGAATAACACATTTTCGTGCTCTTTAAAAATCTGAGACAGGTGAAATTTTTTATTTTAGTGAAAAGATAAGAAATTTTTGGTTTATGGCAATATTCTCTGAGCGGGCAGCAGAGACACAAGATTGAATGCTATGGCTGGAAACGGCACCAAAATGAACATGTTTGCTTGCTTTCACAACCAAGCTATTTCTAACGGCTAAGTATAAGCCAAAAACGATTTTGGGTGTCCAAAAGTTGTCAATTTTGAGGAAATCGTTTATTCAAAATTAATGCCACATGTCCTCAATCGATACACGCCCAAATGTACACTTTACCAAAGCCTTCAGCTAGAGATTTGATCAAAAAATTGGCAAAACGGCCATTACTTTGTTTTGAACATCGATTTTTCAAGAACTGCCGGAAAATACCAGATTTTTGGCAGGATGCAAATTCGGGGTCCAGACTACCCCCCCCCCCACGACCACTCAAAATTCTTAAACTTGACCAACTGAGCTGAAATTTGGTATGGCTATGTTTTCGACCACGCTGAGCTCAAATATTGCAAAATTTTTCGATTCTGCGAGATTCGAATTTTTTCGATTCGCAAGGGGAGACCAAGGGAAACTGAAAATTTTGTGACCTATTTCGCTGAAAAGTTGCATCTGGGTCGCTGAACAGGAATCTAAACTCCATTTTTCTATTCAGCTTTTCGTTAGCTTGATATAAGATAAAGTTGTAAGCTTACGCTGAGCTAATGAAAAATAGAACAGAACAGCTTTTACGCTTTTAAAGACGTTACCGAAAGGAGTCTTTACTCTTTTGATTAATGTAAAAAAATGAGACTTCACTCCAAGCTAAAGTGGGCTAATCCACTTTAAAAAATGTGGCCATAAATCCCAATTTAAAAAATTCCCTTTAGTCGCTCAAATTATGACACCTTTTAAGCCCTATTGCCAGCAGATAGAAACACTTTCCCAGGTAATGTTTCTCACAACATGAATCCAAACTTTGCTTCAGTCTCATTATTACAAGATTATGCGCCAGAATTTTGCAAAGGCACTCCTCGTCTTAGCATTACATTACATTCCTCGTCATTATTTCGGGCAGCGATTGGTCCAAACACTCTGAAACCGTTTCAAGCGTATTCTGAACTAAGGCAGTCATATCGAAAAACGGATCCAATTTCATCAACTGTATGTGATACTGTTGCCCACCCTAAACTTTTTAATTTCATGCTTTCTAATTTAGGCATTAATATCAATCCTTTTAGGAGTCTGTATACAAAGCAGTGCGCCGTTCTATGCAATGTCAAGGGTTCGCAAATTTGAAAGCCAAGCCTATCACTAAAATAGCTTTTAACATACATAGTTTGCATCAGAATACTACAGTATGTACAATAAGGATTAGCACACCCAAATGCCAAGAATGAATAAATATTTATTAAATAGCAATTATTTACAATGATATACACAAAGCACTCAGGCAAGCCAGCGTATGGTTGGCGAAAAGCGCCACATATATTATGACACAATAACAATCACTTTACAAATAATGCACAAAGTACAAGTGCTACCAGCATAAGCGACGAAGCCAACGGTCAACTGGTATGTGTACCGGGTTTACACCGGCGATAGCGAATGTATATTTTAAAGCATCCAATGCCACAGGACTGTGCTTAAACGTCCAGGACCACAATGATTTCCAGGATTGTTTTACTCCGACTGGATTTTAGAACATATTATGAAAACTTTTTTATAATAACAAGTATTCTAAAGACATATCCTTAATTTCATCTCTCTAAACTGACTTGCCATGGGATTTTGTTGTTCAGAGATTTTCTGTTCAGTGGAGTAATCGTTCTAACAAACTGGGCAAAAATCAAATATTACGACGACGTGGGTTCCAACACAAACATAAAAACACTGAAGTTGCACTAACTGTTTGTTTGCCAAAATGAGGCTAACGAAGTTCATTCAACACCAACCAAAGATCGCTAAACCAATTGCAGAAGCAAACTTCTGGTTACCAACAAAATTAGTGATATTACAATTTTGGTTTTGGCCTAGACTGTGAGGTAACCGATTTCTTCCACCTTTGCAAAACAAAGCTTTGGACACCCGGCGAAAATTAAATTCATGAGGTTCACTGTAAGAAGCTAAGCATAAAATCTAGTAAGGCGGGCCCACTAAGCAGCCAAAATTTAATAGCAATAGAACATTCAATCCAATTAAAGTTAAATCCAAATTAAAATTTTAAACTCAAACACAAGATAATCGTACAGAAAATTAAAACGCGTTGTATTATATATACAATATAAAGCTCTGGCAGCATCTCTCAATATAGCCTAATCACGGGATGAATGTCATAATGGAATTTTATTTCTCATTGTTGGTAGAACCGGCATCCTCTGGGGATAGTTTTTGATTCATCTGAGGCGCACCTGCACCTTCACTGCTAGCACTGTCAGTTGATTTCTTAAGCTTCAATATCGGACAGGAGTACTTTGAAACCTTTGACGAAGTAGAGTCAAACCTCGGGACAGGCCGAACACTGTCGGGGAGTAGACGCGCCTGCGCTGATCTCTGCTTCCTGACAGTCATTGACGTCGCTGACGCTCGGAGGACAAAGATTGGCATTCCAAGACCCGAAATCTTTCTCTGTAACTCGGCGCAAAAGTAGATTAAAGACCTGCTTATTTTCCAAGTTTAGCTCTGGCGAAAATGGCATCCTAATGGCGCCATCTGACTTAGTGTCAACAGACTGAACACCGGGATCCGAGTGCAAATCACTTTGACTGGCGGAAGGTTCTTTAACTGACTCCGAATCAGAAGTCTGACTGAACGGATCTTCCTCTGGTGAAGCGAGATCTGTCCGGGAATTTGACGTTGTAGGCAGATCAGGCTGAGCTGTTGCTGCAGATGTTGTACCGCCGCTGGTAGAAGGAGCATCAAGGGGTGGGGGGCCGTTGAGAGGAACACTGGGACTGAACACAGGGGGTGCTTCGGAAAGCTCTCCTTCACTGGGGTAACTGGACGTGCTGGGCACATCATGAGTTGATTCACTCATGGATCGCTCAATAGCCAGCTGCATATCCGGATCCAGATCTTCACCTGAAAAAAGAGAGAAAGTGTGGTTAGATCCAGTAAAATGCCACAGAGAATTCAAGAAAAAACCTCCATTAAAATTTTGAATTAACCGGTGTCAACATCTAAAGTAGAGTATATTCTATAAGTCTTGTTTTATATTATAACAGGCAGATAGTATGGATAGTATAGATAGTATGGGTAGTTTAGGTTAAGTACTGGTAGCATTTTCTAAGTACCATTAGTGGAATGAGCATCGTCCGATTTTCTTTCATCGGAACTTCTATGAGACCAGTAAGGTGACCAGCCACTGCTACCTGGAAATCTCACAGACCATCTGAAATAGAAAGGAAACATGGAAAGGTCGCATTGCTTTGTTCATTTTATTACAAAAATTCCATGATTAGGAAACGCCGTATTTAGTAAAATATAAAACACGAAAGACCACTGTCGCTTTACTATGGCAATTAGTTCCCAAGACAGCTCAGGATACTTACGATGATGGATGTGATCTTAGTAAACTGGGCTTTTTTACTGGGTTCCCCCTTTTTGGGTTCCCCACCACTCGACCCCTTCCTCCCCCCCACCACTCGGCCCCACCCCCACTTTTTTGGGCTTCCCCCCACTCACTATAAGGTGCCCAGAAAATGCCAAATTTTAAGGATTTTTGGTCAAAATTTTCACGAAGTTTCCGGCTTCGCCGGAATATTTGGTCAAAAATGGTCTATTTTGGTACGCAAACTTGATTTGTGAGTACTTTTAAGCATAGTTATAGCGGTATATGTAGAAAATAGGCTATTTTTACTGCATTTTTAACGATTTTAAACCACTTTAGATTTCCCCCCCCACATATTTTGGGTCCCCCCACTCTCCCCACCCACACTTTTTTCGCCTACAAAAAGCCCAAAACGCAGCAACATGCTGATAAAGTACAAAACTACCGTTTTCGTTTGCTGATTTTAACAAAACAATCCCAACTGTCAGGGAAAAAATTTTTTTGAAGTCCTCAATAGCATTAATCGTATAGCTGATAACCCAATAACCTAATCATCTCCAGCAAAATCTGACGTCTTAAACAAGCCGAACCAGACTAATAACTT
>JASAND010002911.1:0-11352 GCA_030248195.1 Trissonchulus latispiculum
TTATCAATCTTTCCTAATGCCTGCTTCCCTTACAGCTCTGTGTCAAACAAACGTTCTTCCTAATTTTGAAAAATTTACACCCTACTGAGAATGGAACTAGGACTAATAGAGAGGCAGCCCAATGTCTTAACCACTACACCGTTGTAGGTCTATACACAAGCTCCTGTTTTCCTGGTTTCTCAGTTGATTCACAATGATTGGGCTTGCTCCAAATAGAAATCGTGAATATTGAGACTAGCGAGCGCGTGCGCTGAGCCAATACTAATCGCAATTTGATTTGACGAAATTCGGCATATTGTTATCCCCTAAATTTGTTGCCAGAGAAAACGATCCATAATCGAGTAACGATAAACGGTTGCGGAGTATTTCATTGACAAATAACGCCAGAGCGTATTGTTGAATTTAATGAGATTCTGTATCTCTCTAAAATTCAATGAAACTTCAGGAACAGATTTGGATTTGACTTTTCTGAAAACTAATAGCGCTGTTGTTTGACTACATATATTTTGCTGAGTCTAAAAATAGACGTACCAGCCCATGTGTTGAAGATAGGAGTGCCCACTGCGCAGTACAACAGTGCGCATGCATTTCATGCTTAGCCACAACTCTGCGAGTCTCAACTTTTACTAAATCTCATTATTCAAACTTGATACAAGGTTAGTCATAAAAACTGAAATGAACAAGTGTAAGTAAAACGTTTGCTGCACACCCAAATTCTTAGCATTGAACAGATCAAATTTTGGCCAGCTTAGTGCGCTCAAAGCAAACAACTTGTTTAAGCTTGCTCGTTTTTGTTTGTTCAGCAAAATTTACCTGTTTAAAACCAACTTTTAGTCTCCCAAGTCTACCTTAGTCTAGCAACTTATTCACCAGCCAATGTCACACTCTTATCTATTATGTACTCTGGTCAACTGCATGAACCTTGCAACTAAGGACAAGCTGAGTTACTATCAGCCTGAAGTAGAAATATTGGATCGAATGGAACTAAATCCTCCAGAGTGAACCTGTGAAGACCTGTCAAGGTGTAAACATCCTAGATTCTGTTACCAGGCAATTGACTGAAGAAGTAGAAAGCAGCAGATAGCTGTTATCATCAAGTCAGATGCATGAAAAATTATATCACGGCTTCCGTGGGTATAAATTATCTCCGACAACGAGCAGAGATGGTCCTAAACGTTAGACTCAGTTTGTTTGTACTCGAAATTTATTGCCCCTTTTACAGGCTGTCAAGTGAAATCACTTTCTTCTAAGAGTTATTAATAAATTACAGTAAACATAATGCTTCAGCATTTTACAAAGCTGCCAGAAGCCATGCAAAGTGAGCGAGCTATGTAATGTTTGTAAATTAATTTTACATACATCGATTAATTAAAATAATGTAAACTAATACAGTGGTCTAAGTTTTGTTAAAAGTTTTTTCTAACAGCCCTATTACGATCTGAGTTAGAAACTCGTTTTGTTCTCCACAAAATCTTAAATGCTGTAGAAAAATTGCAGTTAGTGCAGTCTCTCAACCTTCAACATAAATACCTAATTGTTCACTCTTAGTTCTTAGCTTTTCTAAAGCAAGACACAGCTAAAAAAGCTAGTCAACGCCATAATTTGTGATCCAACATGTTATTGGAAATATTTTTTATGCAAACTGGGATGATATATCTTGTGATAATTTGTTGCGGACGGACACAAAATCAAGGTTTCAGTGGACAGATATTAACTTTTTCTTTTTCTTTTTCCTGCTGCGCCTCAGCGCAGCAGGTTTCTTATGTTTGCTCAGACAACGGTTTTATCATGTGGCCACACGCTAAGCTATGATTTTGCATGATTGCACGTAACATGTGCTTTAAGATAGGATCAGCATAATTACTGTGTATTTCATTCAATGTTTACATTTCGAACGACATGGAAACTGAAATCAGAAATCAGATTCGCACAGAACTGGTTTCATTGCTTACTGCTGCTTCATTTCATACACAAGTGGAATTCTTTTAGTAGAATTATAATAGCAACTTTGCTGATGATACTTTGCAGCGTTTCAGTTTGTTCAATGTTTCTGCTTATGAAGAACATTTAATTATATTATAGAACTAGGAGTAAACTATTCCGTTTGCACGAAACTGCAACCGAACATTCTTTCTGTTGCAGGCTTTGCAGAATCGAAGCATTTTTGCAGACCTAAAGTTTTGGTTGTCTATTAAACAGATGAATTATAGTTTTGACTGTTTCATAAGATACTTATGTGCTACATATTCCGTTCCATTGCCAAGATTAATTTGACATTAAGCAGTGAAAACTGCTGCTCAGCAGGTCCACATTTTAATAAAATGTACCTCAGAAACACTTCAACTATTGCACACACTTTTGTTTGTTTCTTCATATTTTAATTTCAAATTTATGTCATCTTTGAAAATAGCATTACTCCAGCTGAATGCGCAAAAACGTTCAGATTCGAACTGGTTATGGAGCTTGGAAAACAGCCGTAAACATCAAATCAGCACTGACTTTAAACAAATTTTTTCAGCCAGTCCAGTACTGTCATCAATTTCCTTGGTAAATATCCAAAGCTGAAACAGTTTGATGCATATTTTAGGTAAAATCTAAATTTAAATTTAGGTAATCTAAAAATTTAAAATTTAATGTATCTGAATATGAATATGAATAAACGTTTCCATTGCTGTCCCCTGTGACTTCCTGCTGAAAAGCACGCACTAAATTTACTTCGGTTCTGAACTTTGAACTTTGAACCAGCTTCAGTGTGAAAGCTTCCTTCAGCTTTGTGCTTGAAGCCTATATTAACAAGTAGTGCCCCAAAAGGGCAAAATTCCTCGGCAGAGAATTGTCTGAATATAATTATTGCACTCATATTGGTTGGACCTGAAAACACCTTAGCCCCACACAATTAACTTTAACTGTTTACAAAGTTTATGTGCCTTCTTTATTCGGAGTGTGTTTTCGAGATAGGTATTTTTGTTTATTTATGCCCATTTAAGATATTTTTAAATTTCACGAATTATCAATTTTAGCCCCTAAAGCTCATATCCAGTGGAGAAAAACAGCTATGAGAAAGCAGCAAACTCAAAATAAAAACTCAGATCTGAAACACTTTGGACCAACGGACTAGTTATGTTTTCGAGCTTTACAACGTAGGCATAGCGCGCGAAATTCTTTGAAGTGATGGGTCTCATGTGTGGGGGTCAGCCGTTATTGTGTTGATTCATGGCGCAAGCCTGATAACTAAGAGCGTGGCACTTGTCAAATTAAATGTAACTGGAAGCTTTTAAAATAGCATCGCCGAAATTGTTATTGATGAAAACAGGAAACGTATATCTGGCCTATCTCACCTTGAAATCTTATTCTTTTCTATGGTTTCTTGATGGTATATTATTGTGGGAAATATTTGTTTCCATTATATAATTTGAATAGATCTTTGAAAAGCTTCTACAAAGCGTAAATCGTAAATTACGAATGGAAAGGCATTTATTCTTACTTCAACAAATAAAGTTTGAAATGCATATTTGAACATGAGCTGGAAAACAATACAAGTAGACCTTGGCCGGATCGGCCGGACGACCGGCAGGCTGTTGTTCGTCAGTTTTCATCGGCCGAAGGGCAATGGCCTGCCGGCCGACTTGGCAGATCGTTCGCAAATTCTGATGATCAGTTTGATCAGCAGTAGAACTTGCGGGCTACTGCTATGCTGTCTACCCTTAGAGACTGTGGGATATTCAGTTCAGGTTATTGGTTGACATTTTCGTAGTCTTCAGCACAAAGCCGAATTAGTTTCATCTTGTTTTACTGTCGCAAGAAATTGGAAAATTGAAGGTTGAAGGTTCATGAAACAATTTGAATCCTAACTATTTATACCTAATGCCCTCAAAAGCATATATGCGAATCACAAATGCCCTGCGTCAATCGTTGAAAGCAGTGCTATGGTAGAATAATCTGAGGAACCAACGGGATGAAAATGTTAAAATAAACCAGACCTTAATGGAGAATCATCAATCAACTGAGCTTTCATACATCATACATCATCATCATACATACATTTCAACCTAATTTGCATATTGTGCAAGCAAAAAAAGATGCATCGCTAGAAACATGTTAAAGATAGGACCTTTCTGAGCCGAACACACAAATACACACAAAACTTACAGCATTCCTCAATTAGATAGTCTGCTCTAGCGGAATAAAAGTCTAGTTAGAAGATTGTCCCACAGTAGTATCAAAAGTGCATCTGAAACGCATTGAGCTTAGGAACTTCAGTATTTCAAAACTGTTACTCTCCGCAAAAAATTCACATATTTTGCACCTAGTCTGTATGCTTGAAGAATGTGTAACCAAGACCCTCTATAGCTTCCACAAATTGCCTTTGTATTTTGGCACCGGTACTCATGAGTTGCCTAGTCCTCTGTAAAGCTCTTCTCTGACTGCACTTGCCCAAAAGGACTCATAGCAGCTTAACTGGTGTGGCAAGCTGGCCAGATAAGATTGGAGACATTTCCGGTTGACATTGGACATTGAGCACCTCTTCTAACGTGACAGCAGCCTTGCTGGCTGATCAATCAACCAGCTATGATGTCGCGAAACTTTCTTACAAAAATAAGTTCAAGGCAAGACATAATAAATAGACTAGAGGAGAAGATGGTTAATTTGCATATGTTGTCGTAAGCATAATTTAATTTCATTCACATACAATGCACTGAATTGCGAGATTACACTGTTAGATGTAGTCGGGAAATCCTGTCTTTCTTTTGTTTTTCAACATTAACGGCTTCAGATTGTTTATTTGATGGTCTTTCAATTTGTTTCTTCTGGACAACCCGTTGTCCAACCAAAGGAAGCGACATCGTTGCCAAAACATTAATGACAGTTATAGCAGAACAACCTGTCAAAATGGCGCTAATACCGGCAAAATTTGACAACATTCGCAAAATCTAAAAAATTAAAGGAAATTATATCACTTCCAGGCTGACATAAAATAGTACTTTCCAAAGTGCCTGCATTAAATTGTAATCTCAAACCGTTACTCGAATTATGCTTGTGTACGAAATTTTGATTGGAATTCACTGGCTTTTGAATTTGTTAATGTCAATGAACACAAAAACTCCTTTCTTGAATTTATCTGCTTGCTATCATCGCGAGTGCAGCTAGTACCAACTTTCAGTACAATAAATAATTTCCAAACAAAGCTGCACTTATTATACGTGATCAAAATAACATACGAATTCATTTAGAGTCATGACTATTTTGAACTGTTAAAGCGATATGCTTCATTCAACAAACAGAAATGAAAAGAAAAAACCTCAAACACTATTTTGATTACAGATCACGAATGCGAAAGCAGGAAAACGTCTGCGAAAATATTTGACCGTTCAGTATACTCTAAATTTGAAGGAAGTTTTGGTCTGGAAAAGTAAGATAGTTACCATTCCGAATTCGGCACAAACAATTAATTTATAAAGATTACCACGAAATAAAATCACTCACATCGTATGCAGGCTTCTCCACATATGAAATATAGTGGTCACTGGTAAGGTAGATAACTACTTCTGCTGTCCTGAAAATATCAAGCTGATCAAGTTTTATGCAACGTCTTAGCTCACAGCTATGTTAAGATGTAAAGCTGGTCACGCATTCAGACAGATTATGCGACAAGTTCACATGAAGGCTTGAAATAGAATCTCCATCACGTTGTAAACGTAGTTGCACAATACTGTTCAACAGAGATGAAGTCGGGTCACTCACCGGGTCAGTTCGGGTCGCTATATGGACCGGATCACCGGGTCAGGAGCTCTGACCCGGTCTTGACCCGGCATTTTTAGTTGCAGACATTTTTCGTATTAAAGCATATTTATTCAGAATTCTTGCCATTTTTTGCAACCACAAACTTTAATAATCACTCAAAAACTAGCACTAGAAATAAAAAAAATTTATCCAGATTTCGAAAATGCTAGTCGCAGTAGTAGTGCAGTCATAACACATATATTTGTAGTTTTCTGTCGAATTTGAAATTATAATTTCGAAGCTAGTATTGTGTAAGCTTTATTTAGAAAAATGAAAGCCAAACGCGGGCTCAGATTCCGACAATCCTTATATATTTCTAAACCTGAAGGTTTCGAAATCGCGCCACCGTAGGCCTCTTCAGATGACCCTTCAACTCTGCTTCAGTTGTTGGGGAATTTCTAAAGAAAACTGTGAGAGAGATAATCTAAATAAAATGAGGTTTACCAATTCTGCGTTTTAAAATTAGTTTTTTCAAATGCAACGACACAGGAATAGGTACCTCCAGGAGCGAATTTGTAGTTTGAGACTTTTTGGGTTTATTTGCCCTATGGCTTGACTTGTTCTATTGAATAAAATAATTAACAAAAACAAAAATATTTTAACAAACTCACTGGTGAGTGAAGCCCTCAACCTTAACTAAACAAAATGTTTTTTACAGTAATAAATAAAGAACACTTTAAGCACTTTATGCAGTAAGCACTTATCAGGATCAAGTGATAGCTTTGGCAAAATATTTTGTTCAACACATTTTAATTTTATTTATTTCACATCAAATGAGATTTATAATAATCAGCATTACTTTTTCTTGACTTACTTACTTACTGCATTTACTGACTTACTTTTAGGAAAATAGATTTTTGCATTTTACAATTTTGCACAACTGTAATTTGAGACGACAAAAATGCCCACAAACAACAAGGCACACTCACGGTGCCCCAGGTATACGTTTTTAATTTTTCCACCCTTAAACATGGACTTTCGGTGTCGGGTCAGGTGTCGACCGGGTCACCGGGTCAGGGGTCGACCGGGTCACCGGGTCAGGAAATAGTGACCCGGTTTCATCTCTGATGTTCAAATACACTGTATTAGTATTATACTAACTCTTGAATTCTGCGCCATGATAACACGTAAAACATTACATTATATCTACAAAGAAAATGTAGACTGTAAGTTCGAGAAATTAAAAAAATTAATTTGCTTTAAGTCCTAGGAATTAATTTCATCAAAACGGGCTCTATAATCTGTGGCCGAAAGATGCCATGAAGCTTACGCCTTTAAACATTCACCAGTACCAATAATATCCTTAGCAAATAGGATTTTGCTAGATCCTGTATGAACACTTTCTCTGTTCAGTTTACTCCTTCAATGTACGCACTCGTCCTGAACAACGTTCAGGTTGAACATTTTTCAAATATAATCAAGTAACACCTGCTGATAAGCTTTGAGATGTGAGTCGCTCAAAAATAATTTGCATCAGATTGCGATGCCAGGCAATGCATCATTTAATACAGAGCAGCAGACTTACGGAGTTCCGTTAAATGTCTTTTGGTTCTAAATAAAAACAATGATTAATGTAAATACAAATGTATGAGTCACGTAATTAGTAACAATAATATCAGTAGCCATAAACAATAGCTATTGTTCCGAGTCGTAGGATAGTTTTAAATCACACGTATTTTCCTGCTGCACATGTATTTTGAAACTCAGTGAGACCGAAGCATGTTTAAAGCTTGCTCTGTTACGATGCAGCTAAAAAAGGTTTAACGCGATCGACCCCAATCTAATGGAATGTTAGAACCATTTACTCGAATATTGTGTATATATACAACGTGCATTGTAGTTCAGTCATGCCATTACAAAGGATTGAATTACTTACAAGTGAATGTGTGTATGAGCTGATAGTGTGAGATATCTCATAATATCCTTTCCTAAAATTCAGAATGCTTTATTTTACACTGATTATAACAGTTCTTCGCATTTACTATTCGACATCGTGCGCATTATGAAATGAATCTGAAATCTTGTTTACAAGATGATTTGAAAGTTTGAAAATGCTTGAGAATAGAGGTTGCAGTATGTAACTAGGAATCTCCATAACGCTCTCTGAATAATCTTTCCGTAATGGCAAAAATTTGTAATGGTTTCGAAACTCCACAGCAGCATTATGAGAAAGCTTACCAAACGGTTTTACAACCTGCTTATGCGTTCATTATTTAGGATTACAAAATGGATAAAAAGTGTATAATTGCGGTGCAGAAGAAAATGAAGTAGTCATTATAGGGCTCCTCCTATTGCACCACTGACTAAAATACGCGAATGATTGCCCATTATGGAAGCTCGACAGCGTGTATCCCCTTCCAGTGTAGAATTCAGCATCCATTCAGATTTCAAGCTCCTCCCATGTTTGGTGATCTAGCAAGGAATTACAGTAGTTTTCTTTGTTTCTCAAAAAGGTCAAAAGGAGGGAACTGCAATACCGATCACTCTTTGGGTTGCTCGCTAACAGCCTACCAATTAAGAAATTTTAGATTTACTTGACGACACTCAAAGCGGAGATATCTTTGATGACCCCAGTTGTTGCCCTATTTTGGCGACCCCAAACAACAAACTGGGATGGGTTACGCTTCGAGCATCTTCGTCTAAGCAGTAGCATTTGAGCAATGGAAAGAAAAGAAGCCCTCCAGTGTCGTACTCTCCTATTAGTACGTTAATACAATTACGCATTCTTGTTGGATGCTTGTCAAAGGGACAACTTTAACAGCGGACAACAACAACGTGCGAACTTTGTCATAAGCTGGAACTGCAATTCACAGAAAATAGGTTTTACACCAAGACAGCGGTGATAAATTACTTGCATTGGAGAGGACAATTGCAAAAACGTTCCCATTCACCAAAGCTTTCTGTGTATTTTCCGGCGACACTGTACAAGCAATTCCCTTAAATATTGAAGAAAGCTCGTAGGCTGTGACATTTTAAAAATGCAATTGAGGAAGTAAACATTTGTGAAGATAATTTCAACGTATTTCCTAGAAATTCCTTGAAATTATGTGCATATATGGTCCTCCCTTATTTGCTTTCTAAGTAGATAACGTCTCGCAGAAAAACTGTGGATAGTTTACATAACACCTTCTCCAGTAAGTCTATCCAATTGACCACTGAATTTTTAATATGGTAATATTTTAACAAAAAAACCATTGTTGTGGTTATTATGATTTTGCACAGCAGGCAAAGGAAATTTTTTGAGAAGTGAAACTCTACCCAGATAAGACATTACGTTTCTGTCTTACAAAATGTGAAGTTTGATTGGCAATTGGGAATATCAGGATTTCGCGACGGAGGAATTGTCTGATCTTGGCACCCACAGGCTTTGATGACATTATATTGATAACATGATAACCTACACAGCTGAAAAATTCCATCAGTAGTTGCAAACAAAGGTTGTCATTAAATAAAGTTCCAATTCATTTGTTTTTTCTGCAATTACATCTATTAAGACTGCTGCAAAGCAAAAAATTTAAGAAACTGGTCCAATTAATGTTGGCCAAAACAACACAACAGGTTGCAAGAAGGAACCTCAAAGCCTGGTCGACGTCACCACGTCGTCACGTCACCACGACGTCACCACATCTTCGCCTTTTTAGGAAAATGTGCAGCCCCCCTTGGCATTGCCATCAAACCGGGGTTGCCAGAATGTTTGAGGATACTTGTACCCTGTACAGAAGTTTCGAGGAAGCTTCTCATACCATAGCCACAAATTAAATTAATTTGTTTCAGAATCAGTGCCAATATTGATGAAATTGCAACTTGTTCAAACTTTGGTAAAGCATTAATTAATGGTCAAAAAGCTTAAATTTCCGTCCATTTTCTTGAAAGAGTAAGAACCTTATCAAAAAATTCCAACTAAGTCAGCTATTCTTTTAATATCCTAGTATTTATATCGATACATGTTTAATCATGACTAGCTGGGAGAAGGAAATCCAGCAGTCAAACCTAAGCATAACTTCATCATAGACTAACAAAAGTTTTACTAACAAAAATCTGCTAACCTCTATGTGATATGATTTATTTCCATATAAAAAGTCGGATTTATTCCTAGGATCCTGGATGCAGCTTCCATATGGCCTACCAAGTGATAGTTCTTCTACCTGAAATCAATGACTCTAATTTCAAACTGCAACAAATTATTTTCGAATAATCCTGGAATTGACATAGAGTTCCTTCAAGCCTCAAGCTTAGCAATGTCCCTAATCGTCATTTATGAGTAACTATCTTAATTTCATTTCAATATCTCATAAAAGTTTTGTAAAACACATTGACCTTGGAAACTAAAACTGCAAAAATACAGGAATTGAAGAGCATCAAACATACATATTTAACTCCAAACGTAGAAACATGATCTTTGGAAACTAAGTGACCATTAACAAGAGGCACAGGACTTTCATCCCATCTATGAATTAGAATTTTCAAACCATCGAATTCGGAAGGTTGCATTAACGGACCAACAGTGGTATTTAGCAACATAGAGAGACCTAAGATTAAAAAATTATTGGACTTATTAGAATAAACAAGCTGTTAGAGAAAATCCATTGTTGTAGATTACAATGTATACATGTGCAAGGTTAAAAATAATAGCATGAAAATATTTCATATGGTGGTAAAATGGTAAAAAGAAATGCTGGTACGTTAACGTGATAAAACAAACAGAAACGGATTAGGAGTCGTAAATAATTGTGAAAAGACTATGCTTCAATATGCAGCAAGCGAAGGTTCGAACTCATTAGATATCTTATTTCGGTACGGAAATTTGCAGGACCGCATTACCATTGGTTTCTCCAGGTTTTGACATGTGGTCATGAGGACGAAATTTGGCACAGCTTCCTTGGTTAGCGTCAATGATCAAGGAAAATGTTTTCCTGCAACAATATTGGTCAAAACCAGAAATATGTCAAATAATAAAGTAATACTAATGCCTACATCTTAGGCTTTGTTTTGACCTGCTTATGTCTGCAATGGTGCTGGCACTCCAGCACAAATATTTGTCGCTGAATTCAGCTAAACGTTTTAAATTTCCAACTGTTGTTTTGGCTTAGCACATACTATGTACGTGACCCACTGCCTCTATCGACTGACTCATTGACAGTTTGAAACCTAGCGGTAAAGTCAGGTCTCGTCCTTTCTGAAACTTTGTGTATTCGTTTGAATGCATGAACTATATAAACACGAAGCTTCTTAAACGATTACGATTATATCAATAATGTTGCTTATTGATACGTAGTGGTAAAACTGATACTTACTTTTGGCATTGTAACCCTTGGAAAGAGCACTTCAGCACTAGCTCGGATAAAGACGCAAGTGGTGTTAAAGATCTGTCATCCGTACTCATATACTGTTGTAAAATTGTAACTAGTAGCTGTAGCTTTGTTCGCCAGTTCTTTTCAGTTTTATAGTTGCCCATTAAGTAATACGACTGGAGACTCAGGGCCTAAAGATGGAGTTGAAATCACAAAATTATGAAGCAACCGATTCTAAAATTTAATTTATCAAAAAAGTCGTAAAAATATTGCGATTTTT
>JASAND010002912.1:0-108217 GCA_030248195.1 Trissonchulus latispiculum
GGGGGCTTTTAAAAAGATTCTCCTAAGTACGCTCCTAAGCGCGCTTAGGAGCAGACTTAGGAGAACAGATAGGAGCGTCTTAGGAGCTCCTAAGCCCTAGTTAGGAGCGCTCCTAAGCGCGTTTCAAAAGAATTCTCCTAAGACGCTCCTATCAGATCTACTAAGTCTGCTCCTAGCAGTCCTCCTAAGTAGTTCTCCTAAGTTGAACCGAGTTTCTTTCCAGCCAAGCGAAGATGTTAAAACATAGACAATATCGTTTATTCATTTACTCCATTGCAGGGTGCCAGTGCGGTTTGTCTCAAGTTTGTTTTAGAGTTAAGTTTTGGCATTTTATGCATAGTATCCCCTATTTTAAATTAAACCCAGTGTTTATAATCATTCATTTGCATACCTATTCAATAACAAGGTAGAATTAACATCATTGTTACTAACTTTTGCATTTGAAATATTTCCGTTGCAATTTTTTCAATTGAAAACGCAATTTTGAATTTAATTCAAACTGAAATTTCCATTTCGTAAATAGTGTAAAATGATTTGAACTTTGAAGTTTTGACGTAAATTAATATCTTCATGCTAGATCACTTTATTTCACATTATTCCGTAAGCAAAAACAGCATTATAAGTTTCAAAAGCTGTGATTACTTTTTGTCATTCTGAAATAAGATGGAAATTTGAACTTCTTGGAAGTTTGTCTGCGTAATTGGACAGTTACCTATACTACCTAGTAGGCAAAAAAGTAGGAATAATTCCACTAGGCATAGAAGGAGTAGGCGCAATACCACTTTTGAGATTTTCTGAGTAGGCACAATTCCACTTTTGAGTTTAGAAAATGCTAAGCGGCTTCATCAAAAGACGGCACAATTCCACTAGGCATAAGTGGAATACACGAATAGGAGTTTGATAGGAGTTTGATAGGAGTGATACAATGTTTCTCTCTGCCTTAAGAAAATGGCAATAAAATTTTAGTTTTCCGAATAAATTCTCAAACGCAATTAACAATAACAGAAAATGACTGCGAAGACGGAAAATTATCAAATTATCAGTATAAAACTATTTTGGTTCATTTTCTCTTAACCCTTTCCCAACTTAATTCCCTTACTCCTTGTCCCAAAAGGCTTAGCACACTCCGGAGTAGCACCGGCGCTGGAAAGCCTTGACAACGACAATCATTTAACAGCCTATAACTTGAATTTGCGCATTTGCGGGCTATGGTTCAAGAAGAAAAAGTGTTTCCGACAATGTCAGCGTTCGATTGATATAAAATTTAACGTATTTCGAAAAACTTGAAAAATCGCTGTTTTTGAGATTGTGGTTGTCAGACCCTATTTGACCCCAGCGATGAACTGGGTGTACTGACCCGCACCATTTGTATCCAAACTTGACCTAAAGTCATCAATAATGGTACGCAAATAGATAGTCTAACATTTTGTAGGTCTGTGTTGCCATAGCCTTATGTTATTTGCCAAAAAACACAAATTTCCGAAATTCTGCTAAAATTTCCGAATTCTGCGCCAGAGAAATCTCTTAATCGGGCAGAGCTAACCAGGATCAGTTGGATTCGTTCGAAATGTCTTGTCATAAGCTGTTATTTGTAGGAAGTAGAATTTTTAATTAGGACTTAAGCTTTCAGAAAATTTCAATTTTTAATTAGGACTTAAGCTTTCAGAAAATTTCATCAAAGGTGCTGACCCCCAATTTCAACGTTGCAAAACTGTCCAGTTTGGCTGTTCTCAAACTTCAAAAAATTTTAAAATTTTGAAGGCCTAAATCAAAATTCCGCTTCCTACAAATCACCCTTCTTGTTCGTATTTGTAATATAAACGGGACGTTGAACTGTTCCGTTTTGTTGTCGGCGAGATTTCTCTGGCGCACGGAAAATATCACCACTTTTTCCGTTTCCTGTGTTTAGCACATGCTGACATCAACTTTGAAGTGAAATTACTCGCTAACCGTAAGAGATCCGACTTTAATTCAAAAACTCGTTAACAAAAACCAATCGGACAATAAATATGTGCAAATTAGCAAAGTCGGACATTGTCGAGAAATAGACCCAAAAATGGACCCACCCCCTTAATATCAATAACACATTCAGTGTGCGGGTCTATTAGTGTCTCCTGTGAGCTTCAGATCGCGTCCATATCAGGCTAATTTAGTTTCAAGCAGAGTTGGCGCCGGGTCCGGGTACCCGCGGGCCGGGCCGGGTCCGGGTCCAACTTTAGGACCCGCGGGTCCGGGTACCCGCGGGTCCCAATTCGGGTCCGGATCCAAAATACTAAAGAAAACTGGATTTGGGTACATTTAGGGATGTTAAAACATTACAATTTGTTGTATTTTTAATAAAAGATTGGTGGAACCGATGTGTTAGACATTGAGATACAATGTTTAGTTGTCTAGCTGAGGTCTTTCTGATCTGTGCTGCTCTGCTGGGCTAGAAACAAAATATGTTATATACTAAAATTGGAAGTAGAAATATAACAACTCGAATTGATAAGTTAGCATAAAATTTTGCAATGCACGCAAAACTTAATCTAGTAAACAAGCTCAAGGACATTGTTTTCAAAAACTAGTCACCAAAAATCCGTTCACCCTCTTTAATCCAAAGCATTCGTAACTTATCCAACTGACAGGCTACCACTGTCTCTGAACTATCACAAAACTGCTACTGCTTTTGTTAGCCCTAGCACTCAAAACTTATCGTTAGGCGTAAAATAAATTTACCTAAAGCTTATCACAGGTTTTATTCACGACCGGGCTATTACCGTAGTAAAGTTGCAGCGAAATTTAAGAATGCAGTGAAATTTAGGAATGCAGTGATTGTTTGAAATGCAAACTGGTTCGTTGTTTAGAACCGGGTACCCGGATCCGGGTCTGGACGGGTCCGGGTTCGGCCTAACGGGTCAGGTCCGGGCCGGGTCTGAAAATTTGGACCCGGAGCCAACTCTGGTTTCAAGGGCATAGTATAGTTTTCGCTCCATCAAAGAATATGTCTATCGGTATTTTTTTCATTGTATACCCTTGGCAGTATTACTTGACCTTTAAATTCGATTGTCGTTCCCAACACCAAATTTTGAGTCAGTTTTTGACATGTGGAGCTCTACATGATGTTCACTTTTTAGATATATTTTATTCTTAGAACTGAAAAAGTGATATTAATATTGTATGCCTGTTAATAATCATTTACATTTCTCTAAACCTTGGCAGCCATAATTAATTTCTGAAAAAATTATACTTGTATTTTGCAATTTTAATAGCAGTTAATTAAGTTTAAGCAGTTTAACGAAACGGCGTAGCAACAAGTTTGAGATGGCAAACCACAAAAAACTTTTGATTAGAAATCAGTGTAATTATAGCAAATGATTAATTAATTACTTAATATAGCAACTCAAAAAGATACAAAAAAGGAATGTATGCGTGAGGTAGAAAGTAGAAAGCTTTAGCTAGAAAGTAAACAAATAAATTCTTTCACTTAGGACAAATCGTAATTATATTAACAATGACTGATTAGCAAAGCAAACAAGTAAAAATAGTTAGGAGGACCGCTGGAGCCCTTTGGGGGCCCCCTAGGGTTTTGGGGGAATGAATAGTAGGGGGAATTTTTTTAAAGGGGTTTTCCTCGTTTGGGTCTCAGCGGGAGTTAGGGCGGTCCCAGTCTTAGGCGTGTCTTGTGTATCGCCCCGCCCCCAGGTTTCGTGTCTAACCAGCCATGGCTCCTAGAGCCCCCATCCGTTGCGCTCCTACGCCTGATCGTGATCCTACAGATGATACACCGCCTGCGCCACTTACTTTATACTGTCCACCTGAGATGCGAGGCCCGTATAGAGACTACGATTGTTTACCTGAGGGTTTAAAGATGCTGCGCGGAACCGTTGACATTTTTACTGATCCCGAAAAGTACGACATGTTTGAGTCAAATAGGCGAATACATTTGACTAGTCCACAGGTTGCGCAAGTTGCTACGCTGATATGTACGGTATGTTTTTGGAGATTCGGCTTAAGTTACTACGGAGTGCCGATAACTGTTTATCCAGTAAGTGATGAAGTTCGTAAGTCCCGTTTACCTGCAAAACTGTACTGTCAATCGTCCGTGTCGTCGTATGGTGGTGGTATGTGTCGCTGTCCTAATATTAACTGTCAAGCCGTAAGTGTAATTTTGTTGCAGCAATTGAGTGGTTGGCCCCTTGGCCTGGAGTTTAGGGCACTGTCTAATGATACTGTGCGCGCGCTGCGCGAAGTTGTCGTCCAATTGTCCGAATACTTACCGTCTGACCTTTATGATTTTCGCATGCGTATGGTGGGGGATAGCACAGACTATTATCCTAATATTTTAAGTTTCCCAGGAGTGCAGTGTGCTTATCGCCTCATTTAAGTTCAGTTTGATCAGCGATTCTTTAGTTTATCACGAGAACAGGTTTAATTTAGTTCTACCTTTAGTTTTTGTCCTGTCCCTTTGCATTGCCATATTTTGTACCATTACAGCTTGCAATTCGAGTTACTTCAGGGTGGTATGTATGTTTCAGAAACATGTCTCAGAGCCGGCTCAATAACTACTTCTACATCTGGATGGACCAGTATGATAATCAATCTGAATTCAGCGACGTCTCGTCGGACGTGATCGAACTGGACCCGGATGATGATGATGCGATGTCGGTGGATTCCGCCATCTGCACCTCTCCGTCCCTTCCCCCGCAGCCTCCCTTGCCCGTGGCCCGCATCCTGCAGTGCCACTACAGTCCGCCGGTTACCGCCGCGGAGACTATGGATGCCCCCTCCAGAGGACCGGAGCGGGAGCGCACCACCCTGCCCCCCGAGCTGCGGAAATCCCACTATGGGGACTGGGTTCATACCTCCCCAGCCTCCACGGAAGTTTTCATTCCCCGGCGGCCCATTTCCATCCTGGGGCCGGAGGTAATTCCGATGAGTACGGTTCTGTGTCTTATGTGTTTTTGGAAATTTAAGTTGTCATTTTACTGTGTGCCTTTTCAGTTCCTCCCCGCTCCCCTCACCCTTCAGTTTGAGAAGTTTCCCGCTAAGGCCCGCTTGCGAGAAGCTGTGCATGCGCTTCTCCCCCCTCTCCCTTCTGTTTTTCGTTGTCCCAACCGTCTGTGTGGTGATAAATGTGTTTTAGTTTTGTATGAGCATCCCAGTTGGGGAGCTTCCGGTCGCATGCCCTTTGACCGTCAGCTGCCCCCACTCATTTCTTTTCTGTTGAATGCATTGCAACGTTCGCACCCGCTCATGCCTGCTAACCTGTCTTCCCACCAGTTTTAAGTGTTTGTTGAACTTTAGCTGACCACAGATCTCTAAAAATGGGGAACATAGCGAAGTTTTGATGAAAATACGCAGATTTGCATGGTTAATTTTTGAGAGCATCCTATGATTGATGAGGATCACAGGAATAGCGTTAACGGCAGGTTAGAAGACTATACAAATGAAATTTTGGTTTTGTTCAGCTACTGTTCTGTCTGTATCTGTTTTGCTGATTCCTGTTTCAGTTGCACGTTCTGCCTGGTCTGACAGCCTTTGATAGTGGTCCCATACCCCTTGATGATACGGTTAGTTTACACCGGACCTGAGACTCCCCGTTCCCCCCATAAGTTTGCTGTCACACCACGCAATCACTACTGCACGATACGCGACACTACTCTCTGTTTTCTGATACGCGACACTACTCTCTGTTTTCTGTTACGCGACACTAGTTACTGTTTTCTGTCTACTGTTACGGTACCCTTTCTGATTAGCTGCACTGATTGAAGTAGAACTATGAATTCTGGTTGATGAATAGAAGTACGCGCCATTGATCGAGATGAGGATGTTCTATCGTTGAGACCTAAAAGGGTAATAATTAAGCAACAAGCATAAAAATTTGTGTGGTAGCTGTTTTCTGTCCGTGCGTGTCTGTATATATTTCAGCTGTTGTCTTTTCCTTTTTCTGCAGTCAGGATTGATGGAATTCTGATCATGGGACACGGATCCGCAGTCTGTCCAGGATACTGAGTTTGCCCTGTTTTTCTGTTTACTAACTTTCTGTACACTGTGTCTGACTGTTGCACTGAGAGTCCTAGAAACTCGATTTTTAGAACGATAACGTCGAAACGAACTTTAGTACGCTGTTGAATTTGATGGTCATTGAGCACAATTGTAGAGAAAATCAATTCGTTGAAATGCCAATTTGTTGACTTTTTGTCTGATACTGGGTACTTTGAGTAGGATAATTGAATATTCGACTGTTCTCCGATTGATAAACGAAGTACCTTAGTGAATTGATTGAGTGAGCGGCAGTGGAATTAGTTAACTACTGCCTGGTTAAATTGTTTTCATACTATCACCATAACTCATTCCGTACATGGTTCTAATTTTAGGCTGTTTGCTCAGCAATGGTTCTTTTTCTGTCTTTGGTCAGTTGGTTCATCTGGTCATCCATCGGTCCGTGGTTCGATCCCTTTTTCTGGATCGGAGGTTCACAGCGCAACTCAACATCACCACCCATCATCACCGCCTGGACGCTTTTCTTCACACCTCTCAATCCTCACTCAACCACTCACCCGCCAGAACCGTCTACAGAATCCGTCCCTGTGGCGCCCCACGTCGGCATCCGCCGACTTCCCTGACCGACGGCATGCCTTACGCCTCGGTGATCAACCCCGCACCCCGCCAGTACCGTCTTCACTCAATCAGCCGCCCGGCGTGGACTCTGCACGCCCGGTGCCCCCAACTGGAATCACTGTCCCCCAGGGTAGCACGTTCGCACCCACCTCCTCCGGCCGACGAGAACTGTTACCGGCCACCTGTATTACTGACTGCAGCCTGGAGCTCTGACCGTCGCAGGTCCCTCTCCGGTCATCTCCCCCGTCCTCAACCCCTGGAGCTCTAGCCGTCGTAGGTCCCTCTCCGGCTATCTCCCACAGAAGTCATTGTCCCATCCCCTGCTGCACTGTACTGTCTGTCAAATGCACGGAACAATATGCACCATCATCATCGACAAGAAGAATCATATGGACTACAATTTTGTGAACTTCGTAATTTTATGCCTCGTGTCTGTACAGTTGAGTTGTCTAAGTCGGACCTATTTTGTCATGCTACTTGTACGTTATGCCTGTGACTGATCGCTACAGTAACAATTTGTTAACTTCACTATATTTCCCCCCCTAGTAAAAACCTACCACATTTTTTGCGGTGGAGAGTGTGGAGGCAAGAAAAGTTAGAATGCTGCGAGTCAGCTAATCTGAGGTAGAAAGTTGCTGCGAGTTAGCCAATCTGTATTATTTGGGCCATATTTGTACCTATATTTGTACCTAATATTGATTGTCAATTCAATTCACATGATTCATATTTTGCAATAGCTAGTTCATTGTGGTACTGTTCGTGGTACTGTTCGTGTTTTGATCCTTATTAGCTAGGTATACAATGTACAGTTGCTGAAATTGGATAGTTTTCTGTTTTTGGTTCTGTCGTCTGGTTATTGTCTCCATTTCTGCGGTATTGGCTTTGAAGTTGTTAATTGAACTGTATTTGCGGAGATTCCATGCCTTTGGAAATGTGAAATTCAAAAGAAAATGTATCTCAGAAATTTATTGCTCTGTTTACGAAAAGGCTCAAAATTTGGGGACTTATCTCCCCAGGAAGCTAAGTGGGGTTAATGCGTACAAGTTTGGGAATTTGGGGAGCCAACTTCACCCCGTGAGCTGGGTTCATACGTCACAGAGAAGTGACGTATGATAACACACACACACGAGAAACGCACTACACGAAAGGGAGCCGCAAGCTCCGCCTTACACGTCACACACCTTTTGATTGACAGGTCTTCCCCAAACTCCAAAATTTTCCCAAATTTCAAATCAGTCGTGGTTGAGCTGCCCTGCGAAGTGGTTGTATGTAATTATAATAATAATATCCATTCCATTAAAATAATAATTTACATTAGTTGAATAATCCTTTGGCTTAACCTGCGTCAGAGCGAATTAGCGTCCGAATTTAGATAGGCAGTTTACGAGACTTTGTAATCTGTGAAGTTAGCTGGGAAGGAAAAGCACAGTTGGAATTATTAATAGGATTGTTAGTGATGACCCCTGTGTATAACTTTGACTTACTAGGGAATTTTCAGTATTAAGCCAGTGCTAGACGTGGATCTTCATAGACCAGTGAATAACTTTGAGTGAAAAGAGTGAATAAAACGACCCCCCAAATACCCTGTTCTTTACATATATGAGTCAATTTCTGAGAAATTCGACTGTGCTGCCTGTACTTCCGGACAACCTTCACAAATCGATTTGGCTCAAACTTTCAGGACTTGTAGCAACCTGACCTAAAAGGAAAACCTTCAAATATTAGAGCTCAACTCCGTATATTCAACGAGTTATAGCAAAATTCGTGATTTTCGACTCTGCCACTGACGTCGCCGTAGGACTTCACCAATCAAAATTGTGCTCAGGCCGATAGAGAAGAGTCAGACAGTTCATATCTTAACCATACAGGCACCACACATGGTTATAATTTTATGGGAACAATCTTTGGTAACCGCTGAACTGTTAAGGCTTTTACAATTTAGCATAGCGTTCCAGCACATTTCGTGAGAGAACTTGGAGCTCCTGAGCCGGAAAGAGCTGCAATAACTGTATTATAAAACCAGGTGCATGCCAGGCCTTTATGCGAAGTAATATCGATCAGCTGTTGGAGGAATCAGAAAGACAAGATGACAAGAAACATTGTGGCCACTTGAATTTCAGTATTGTAGAAACTAAAATTTCCACCAAACACTAATGCGGTACATGCGATGCGGAAAGGTCAAGAATACACTAACACTCTGGAGATCAGCAACCTTAAATCCAAACTCAAATGCTACTACAAACTGTGGGTGGTGCCACCAAGCAAAAAGTATCCAAAATTCGTCATTTTATGGTTTTGAGCCAGCAGCTTCCTATATATTACACAAAATTGAGAAAATGTAATTGCGTAGATGAGCGCTGATCAGACTAAGACTAGACTGAAGTTCATTTTGTGCGCAAAGATTTGCAGCAGCCTAACCAACTATCCAGATCGACTACGTCGAGATGAAACGAAAGGGTTATTTTCGCGGATTTGTTTGGATATGATAAAACACATTAAACACTAATGCTGTAACTTTACTACTATCAAAATACTTCACACAATCCTACATCGGCCTTACCAATCATGTATCTAACGCAACTAAAGTAGTAAATTCAAACTTATAACTATAAACATCTGTGTGGACTACCCAGGCGTTATTTAACCAAATCGAGAAATTATTTCCAGGACAAAGTATCGCAGAAGCTGTTGTGCAACTATCGCTGATTCCATAGCTTATTCAATTTCTAACTATGTATGCCTTAATGGTGGTAATATTACTATTGCTATTTCCAAACTCCTTACTTCTATAGACACAACAACTTCTTTACTGTGCAATAACGTCGTATTTCTGCAGTCTACTTATTCCTCATAACTGGCGTGGGCATTATTCTAATGAGTGGCATATGTTTCATATACAAGTCTTCTCTACATTTTCGTTTGCAGACGTATTCAGGAAACTGTTAATTCTTGGTGTCGCAATAATTGTATTAGTATGGCACGCGTACTCCATGCTTATATTATTATCATTACTATTTATTATGATTATTTTTCGTTACTTATATTATTTTTCGCTTTATTATCAGCCATTGAATTATGCAACCAAAAAGTCCATATAAAACAAAGTTATGTGTATGCACTTTAATCAATTTGACTATTAGGCTTCGAAAAGGGGTTTTCAGGGCTAAGTCGAATGTATGAATTTTCAACGTTTTACGTAAGGGTGTCGTGGAAACTTAAGGGATCTGACAGGAATTCTATGCAATCGTCGGAGCATTCCAGTTGGCAACTTCGCTTTCATCCAATAAAATGAAACATAAAATGAAAATTAATTTCCCTTCCAAATTCAGAGGCCCCCCAGAGCCACTAGTCACTCTAGCTCACAATATTTTCTTTTATTACTTGGCAACAATACAATATTTATTGAGAGTAAGTAGAGCAACAGTAGAATGAGGCATTTGACTTAATTACATTTGATTCGAGTTGATCTTCTTCATCATCAACTGCGGTATTCCGGAGACAGTTACAAGAGATTGATTCATACGACGAGTTCTTAACGGTTCACTCAACATGTCGCGAGACAGACATATTGACATTTTAACTGCAATTCATTAGGCTTATAATTAGCTAAAACTACTCTAAGGACACAAAGCTGCCAGCATTTGGCTTACCTTTTAGTAATCCCATTGTAAGCATAAGCCTGGTGGCTAAAAGTATGACTAACACAAATCCAAATCCCGTTGTAATCCTTAGTCATCCTTAGTAATCCCATTGTGAGCGTAATCTCCTGAGTGCCTAAGTATGAGTAACACAAATCGCCAAATCTAGCGAACACTTTTCTAATAAACACTTTTCTTGCGTGACCAACTCTGAATATGTGAATTCAAGCCTTTACAATTCAAAGAATGTTACAAGTGCTAAAATGCATGCAGAATTCATTGGGAACACTAAATATTTTCATCGAAACATGGGCTTAAGGGGAGGGTCCACTTTAGGGTCATTTTTTCGACCATTTCCGATTTTTCTCATTTTCACAAATTTCATTGGCCAAGTGCGATATTTTAACGAGTTTATGAAATTTAACCGTAAATAAGCAGCTCCAACCAAATGAATATATATGGAAGTATACAAGTTCGTAATACAATAAAAGTAAGTACTAAAATGCAACTAGTTAATACAAATAAGTGCTAGTATTAAATTACAACAAAAGTATCAGAGTTCCGATGCCATCTAATCTCCCGCGATTGCGAAATTTTATTTTAACATTGATGCATATCCTTTAGTATTGGTGATCTCTCCGTTATCTCAGTGTGTAATCTTTATGATAATCTACTCGTAAGTGTGTACATTGGTAGTGGTAACGTTAGGGTAAATTTTAATAGGCAGATGGCGAAGTGTAAATTGGTCGCATAATACCACCTGTTTAAAAATCCACATTTAATTTGCTATTCAAATCCCTTGCAATTTAGGCGGTCTGAAAGTGTAAATTCAAGGCAAATGAGCTTAATACAAATCCCTCTTTTCAATGTGCGTGACCAACTCTGAATATGTGAATTCAAGCCTTTACAATTCAAAGAATGTTACAAGTGCTAAAATGCACTTCTGAATTCATTGGGAACACTAAATATTTTCATCGAAACATGGGCTTAAGGGGAGGGTCCACTTTGGGGTCATTTTTTCGACCATTTCCGATTTTTCTCATTTTCACAAATTTCATTGGCCAAGTGCGATATTTTAACTAGTTTATGAAATTTAAGTCGGATCTCTTACGGTTCTTGAGAAAATTCAATTCAAAGTAAAGGTATGCATCTGTTAGATATAGGAAAATGAAAAAGCGTCGATTACAATTCTGCGCTAATAAATCTCAAAAGTGGTGTGAGATACCGGGTAACATTTGATATCATTTTAAACAGCTACTGTGTCACTGTCGTATTAGAATTTTGAATAAGGCCTTAGAAAAATTTTAATGACTTTTTGAACTTAGGGAACTGCCGTAAATTGCTAAATTCTGTTGTTTTTGTTAACCAGGGGATCGTGAAGTTTGACTGCATATAATAAAAAACTCTAATTCTAATTCTAACTGCACAGTGACAAAGTATATGTATAAAGCTTTCAAACGATACCTGATGTTATTTGGAATCTTTTGCCAGTGTCGAAATTTTTTGGTGCAGAAATTTGTGCAAATATTATGCTGACAACTATGTTCAGTATTTATCAGCCGGGATCCTCGGACCCAAAATGGACAGTTCACAATTCAAAAGTTCACAATGGACAGTTCAAAACAGCGATTTTTCAAATTTTCAAAATATGGCCTATTATATACCAGTCGAAAGCTCTTAGTGCAGGGATGAATTCGTTTCATAGAACTAAGGCTCGGAAATGCTTTTATTTTAAGTTAAGTGCTGTTAAAGATTTCAATACATTTGGGGGAATAGGGGCCTTGTTCCTCTAGAAAGCTACTGATCATTCTCATCTGACTTGAAACTGTACGGAGATGTTTTCATTAATGTTTATTAAATGTGTATAACAAAATAAGCTAAAAATCTGACGTTGATTTGCGAAAACTTGCTTTAGCTGGCTGCAGCACGCACATAGTCGCTGATATTCAAATTGTACTCAATGCATTTCTTGTAACTTACGGAGAACTGAACGAAATAACTAAAATTTAAACTCGACATGTACGACATATGTGTGGAACACACTATCTTATGTGTGGAAATGAACGAAATCCGTCGTCTGAAAAGTTTTCACGATGGACCCCCCTTAGCTTATCTTAGACAAAACATGTGTGGACAACGTAAAAGTGACAGTGAACATATTAGTCTTACCGTACTGCCAAGGATGTAAATATGCAGGCTAATCAGAGCTCCGAGCTTATTGAAACTTACTCATATCACTAAAGTTTCTACTTAGTTGTCCCGCAAAATTTAAGCTATTCCTTAATTTAATCGAGAAAGAACCAGACAAGCAGCCAAAAGCAATAAATAGATTTTATGGCTTTTGCGTTTGCCTAGTGCGCAAAAAGTCGTGGGTTCGAGTCCCACCGTAGGTCAGAATTTTTCGGACCTTCGGTGGTACATGTCTTTCTTCTTCTTTCTCATTTTGCACATTTTATGCAGCATGACTAAGAACCTTGCTCTTGGGTCTTTGGGTTACTTAATTAACTGAGCTAAATTATTACGCTTCCACAAACACTGCACCGGACCTGCACCTGCTATAGGAACTTGATTCCCAAATGTGAACTTCATCCTCCAATATCTGGATAAAGTTGGTAAACGAGGAAGAAAATTGATGCGTTCACCATTATCAACTTTGTAGGAAACACTCCCTGGAACCACTCCCACTCTTTCTGTCAGCAATGCAGTATACAGTTGTATTTATTGATTTCGCGAAGTATCCGAAGTGTGTAGCTATTCCTGATCACACGGCTCAGACGGTTACAAAAGTATTTGTTTCGGATATATTGCGCAATCATGGAGCGCCAAGACGTCTGCCTTCAGCCAGAGGCACTAACTTTATGCCTGAGTTATTGGCTGAAGCAATAGTTTTTTGGAACTCACAAAGTTTATACTCCCCCCTTAATGTCCTCAATGTAACCGTATGGTTGAGCGGTTGAACGGTTCAACGGTTCAAACCTTCTTTGGTCTTTTGTTTATAAATGTGCTCACCGTGAATGTACCTTTTAACATTGTGTTAGTCGGCATGTCAATGTAAACGTCAACCTATGTCAATACCGGAAGCACTAATTGGTATCAACACTTTCCTTTGGTCTTATTTGCTTATAGAAGTGCTTCTATTCTTTCTCCTAAAAGCTTTAATACAATCATTCTAATTCAGACCCACAACACGACGATTTTCTCTTCACAAACTAATCCTGCAACATGGTCATGCATCACTTCACACAATAATCCTTTATCCTTATGTTGTGCTTAGTGAATGGGGCAGTACTTACTTCGTATTCAAATTTAATACCAGCTCAACGTGCGGTTAAATAAAACACACTGCTTTAATTGTGATGCTGGACCAGGACGACATTGCCGTTGCCAGTGTGTGCTCATTTGTCTTACCTGCTTTCAGTGACTTTGTGCTCGTGATGGTTATCTGTGGTCAATATCCTACTGAGACCGTTAGACAGTATGAAAGGTCTCTACTCTATCTTTGTAATAACCTTTCTGTACCAAATCGCAGATGCGTTTCATTATTTGATAAACACTCGTGGTGGCAATCGAGTATACTAAAACTTGGCTCAAAGTCTGGAGCAACTATTCTGTGACCTAGACATACTTTGTCCGCTGTGATTACCTTTTAATGTCAATGATCGGAATCTTCTTAGATTAGATTAGGCTTAGATTTTTATTCTATGCTGTCAGCATTGGCCTGGTCGCCGTCTAACAACAGCCGTCTTGTGCGTTTGTTTTCTCAGCCTGGATAATATCATCGTCATTATACCCGTACTGCCTGCCGTCGTCATGTCCTTTGTCTCATATCTGATACGCTTTCCGCAACATCTAACAGTCCTGAAGATGTACATTGTGATATCTCAATTTGCAAGACATCTTGTCAAAATGTATCAGACCATTGTTTCCTGGTCTTTTTGGAATGTTCGAATATGGCAATTACGGTGCTACTCTAGCTGACACTATTAAAGCGGTCTACCGCGCTCCTAGGCTGTGCCGTCTTTTTGAGCTTACATTGAGCAATTTTTGCATCTGTCAAACGTTTCTGATCCCCATTGCTGGCTGACATTCCGAGGAAATTTTTCAAAGAAAATCACTTAATTTCAGTGTTATGGGATACCCAACGACAAGTCATAGATTTGGCTCAAAGAACGTCACTTTCCGATTCCGAGTTTTCGAATCTACAACGAAAAATCAGGAATTTTGCTCAAAGAGCTTCACTTAATTTCCGGGTTTTGGAATTTACAACGAAAAATCTGGAATTCGCTGATATTTCAGGAAACTGCCAATTGCTCAGGAATTCGCCACCAAGTTTGGAATGTAGTAGGATCGTAATGGATTCTTGCCAATGAGTAAAAACTAAAAATGCATTCGGAATTTGGCCGACGGTAAAAGGACAAAATTAATCGTAGTCATAATCGGAGCAGAAATAGGTTGTGATTGGGCATTCTGCAAACTGGAGTATAACGAAACTTAACTATATTCATTGAGCTGTCTAGAAACTACAGGAATATTCTTAGAACTGATGATGCTAATAATAATTGACTACTAACAGAACTAGGACATTATGGCTAAGCCAACGAATATGTTAATAGTCTGGTGTTCATCAAAATCGTCAGTGGATAATTAACTCAGATTAATCCGACACTATGCCACTTGTCGTAACAAAATCTGTTGTTCCATAGGTCTTTTAGTTCTAGCCACCATGTTGGCCTGGCTAACGGTCAAGTTAAGGTTAAGTTGCTTGTTAGATCTGTTTAACGATACAAAGCCGTTTTTATTTACATTATTTACATTATTTACAGACAGTAAGACAATTATCGACAAAGCAAACCAATCAACCACAACCTATTGATAAAAACAACCAAAACCATCCAAAAATGTTAAACAAAAACACACTGCAGACTGAGTTGTGATTATGAAATATTTCAGATTTCAATATTAGTACTAGTACTTCACTTCTGAAGCCCGGTTAAAAAATTTCGGGTCATCGTAGTGACAAAAAATTTGTAACGGAAAGTACAACGGCTGTGTAACAGAGCCCGATCAGGTTTTTGGATAATTTCACATCTAATTTAATAATAATATAATTTTATGTAATATAACATAATGTTTGGACAAAACTTCAAGCCTTCAAGTCAAGATTATAAACAATCTTAACGGATTCCGCATTCTTGGTTCTATCTATATATCCACATACCGGAATGTTGCTGTTGGTTTGGAATCTTCGCTGCTTGTTAAAAATGGAAAAACTCAAGGAATCTTTCTCAATAGTCGCGGAATCTGTATCGTTCCAAATGGATTGTTTTAATCCGTTCTCACCGCAAAATGGAGTTTCGAAATCTACTACGAAAAATTTTTGCTCAACGAACTTCACTTAATTTCCGATTTTTGCATTAAAAACGTTGCATTTTCAGATGATTTTCAGCGTGATTGTTAGCCAGCAATCGGGATCAGAATCTTTTGACAGACGCATTTATGACGCCACCCTCAGGCCAAATAATTATTAATTATTTGCCTAAGCTATTGGAACAGACCACTTCGTCTGGATTACGATTCCTTCCAGCGATTAACCTTACATTGTTTTTCATCACCCGGGTGTGCTTTTTGCGCAGGGGTGAGCGTAGCAAGTCTACTAAAATGTAGGTAGCTGGTTGAAATAAATTGATATCATACCTGAAGAGGCCAAATTTCACTGACCCTTGTCGTAGCAAATTTGGGTACCCGTTGTGACAGCGATAAGCTTACTTTTTGAAGCTATTTATAGCAATTTTTGCCGGTTTTTTAACAATAAGGAGCGCTTTTCAGCTAAAATAGTGATTTGAAGGAAAATTCCTTCGAAGTCTGCTAATTTTTGGAAAATTTAGTCCTACATCCACGTTTTTTGGCAATTTTCTTACCTATTGTGAGAGCATTTTTGGGACCGTGTGTGGGCCATTTCGCCGAGGGGGTAATTTCCCACCTTCCCCACCCTTGTCCACCTGTTGACTGATATGGTTTGTTGACTTCTTGCCAAAAAGCCGTATGATAATATGAATTAAATAGTCATTAAAATCATCGTTAAATTATTCTCCTGAAGCATTACGTGTATACAGACAGGATTTTCTGATCAAATCAGCTTCAAATACGAAGTTATTGTTCAAACAAATTTGCCACTCTCACCTAATTCCTAATTTGAAAGCCTAAAACATTGAATAACTGTGTAACAGTTAGGATCTATCGTTTTCTGTCCTACTGCCGCTCAAACCCTTACTCGTGGCAATACTTTAAAAGAAAATCTATACGACTCAGCGAAATCTTTCAAGTTTCTTAAAAGAGTTTTTGACTAATATCCAGTGCCTATTTCTTCATGTCATCGGTTCTGCTAAACATCTATAAACATTAATTGAAGCAAAGACTGAAATTGTCGAATTATAAAATAATGGACGTTTTTCTTCAGTTAGACAACTTTTAATACAGTCTTAATCAATCATTTTCCCCTTGCTTATCTAAAAACCAGCAAATAAAAACAGCTGTGCCAGGTATTGCCTTGTAGGCTACAAAAGTATGGTTCCAGATTAACCCGTCTGACGTGTCCTGTCAGACGGTAAACCACACATTCTTACAACAATCGCCTTTAATAATAATAACCAAACACGTTATTTTAACCACTAAGCACTACAAAAAATCAAGTTTACATAACTCAATGTAATATAACAATTCACTATGAAATACTGCGTACAAACCCATAGGGACTGATATATCAATATACACTGCTTATTCTACACCGCTTATTCTATCATAACGTTCAAATTAACGTTCAAAGCAGATTTAAAGTTTGCTAAGGCTAATTTATCCAACGGGTCGTCAGCATTCATTTAGAGAAACAAACTGACCTGAAAGGAAACTAACAAAACAGAGAAATTGAGAATCCCTTGTTTGTCGATATTAATATGCGTATAAGTGGAAACGAAGTGGTATGAAAATTCACGCCAACAGACCTTATCAGTTGGTCATTTTTGACAGGATGCATTAACTCGAACACCTTTTTGTACAAATTCTCCAATGTTTAACAGGAAATCTCTGAGAATGGTATTTACTAAAAATATGGTCTCCATATACAAACACTGTACCATCGCCATTGCAAAATAAAAATGCACTTACTAAAAAAAATCAGAGATCCAGTAACATTTCGCAAATACATAATTCTGTGTTTAGCAGACAACTCGTATCAAACGCTTTTCTTTGCCACTAAACTAGTTTCAAACAGTTGATTATTTGCTTACCTCCGACTTATTTGCATAAATTCTCTGTAGTAGTATGGTTGGTTTTGTTCTCGACTTTATTTTAAATACCCGTGTCCAAACACATTTAAAACATTCTTAAACAATTTAACCAATTGCAGATCAAAATTTATAACGTTTTTCATCTAAAATAATTCAATCAAAGCTAAATCGACCAAGCTTAATTGGCCCTCAGGTAAGCATTGGTGTTAGCACAGCATTTCAAAGCTAAATAGGTTCAAAAACCCAGTCTCCATATCCATATCTCCAGAGGAGTCCAAACTATATCCGACTCCAAAATAAATCTGACATAGACTTGCATCCTACTCTAAACTGAATCGGACTCCAAATTAATATTTTTACTACTGCTTGAACTTCCCCGATTAGTTGCATTTGAACTTTTCCAGTATAATTCGAAATATTCTGACGTACAAACTGCTTGCCTGACAATCAAGAAAAAGGTGGCTGAGAACACGCCTTTTTCTTTCGACAATACAGAGCGCCTGCCGGTGGTTTGATAGGAGTCACAAAATTAGATTATTCCGTAACAGTGACAACAATAGAAAAGGCTGAAAGCTTTCACACTTTTACCAAAGTTGCCATGTTTGATAACCGTTGTAACTACAATGTCACAGAAGTGGCTGCTAGTTACATGTACCACCTGTTCGGTGAAAATTGGAAAAGTCAAGGCCAAGTGTTATTTATTCATATCATCATTGCGCGATGGGATTTTTCAAAGTCCGAAATGGATGTTTGGAGTTTTAAATTTTTCACAATGCTCCAAACAAACATCTTGGATATCCCTACTTGAGGAAGGCGTTAAAGCTATTTTCCCGTTTTGCTGGGCTGATGCTCGAGCTCGTTGGACATGTTTCTTTCCTGTCTGCTGCTGATTCGGGTGTTTACAACGGATTCTTAAAACTGTTTTGAATTTTGAGATCCATATGTCGACTAAGCACAATTGATAAGCGGCAAAATAACATCTGGTAAGAAAAAGTAGGTAGTTTGCAAATTATTACGCAAGAAACACATGATCATTTCAAACTGCTGTTGCTTCTAGCCTTCTAGCTTCTAGCCTCCTAAAAATATCTGAAAAAAATTACAGTTAATTTTTACAGTACAATTTCAAAAATCTTCCGGCGTCGCCGGGTTTTTTAGCTAAAACGTCTAATTTTTTCCAAAAGGTCGGGCAAAATTTTGACATTTTTTTCAAAAATTGAAGATTTATTGCAAATTTTAATAACATTAGCATTCATTTTTAGAAAAATTTTACAAGTTCATTCTGGAGGTTTAATGCCACCTGAAAATTTTTGTTCGAGGTAAAACCCCCTCAAAATTTATAGGGGACAAGCCCCCCAGGACCCGACCCTATGTTAATGTATGCAGCGAAATAAGAATATGTTTAGGAGTTAAATCTATTCATCTCTGTTTTCCAGAAGACACAATTTCAGAAACAAGTTGAATCACTATTCTATGTTGGTGGTGGATCTGCTTTATACTTGCTTAGCTTTTAATCAATTATCTAGTGTCTTATGCTTTAGTCTAAAGAGATTTGTGTAACTTTAACTGCTTTTGAACTTTTCTGGGACCAGTATTTGCGTCCAGCGGGTTGTGTCGCTAACCATGGTTTTTTGGCTTTGTTTAACCCTTGATTTTATCCGACTGGCGACTGTAGCCGGACTCAGGTGTTGGTAGCACTGGCTTCTGCTGTATCCAGGACTTTCCGAGGCGTATCATTCGTTTTATGTTTTGTTTACTGGAAACTAGAAGAAGCTATGGCAGCTAGAGTGAACAGATACACTATATAATGCAAACTTTAAAGTTCCTCGAATGCCTGTATTGAATGCTGCCAACTGTGCAGACATAGATTATCCTCAGGCTATTATAACGGTAGAATTAAATAAATAATAAATAAATTAAACAGTACAAATAAATTTATCTGTTCAGCAAAAGAATATATTTCTTTATTCTTAATTCCCAATTCATTCTTTACTTCTTATTATTAACATCATTGAATCAAGGAAACACAAAGAGCAAGGATTCCAAGTTTCCAAGGAATTCGCCGTTTGGCGAAGAGCTGTTATCAGATCAGACCATGGAATTCTCTGGCTATCAACAAAAATCCAAGGGGTCTCAGCAGGTTGCCATATTCCAAAACCATCGGCAACATTCCGAGGAATCGGTTTTTGTGTTTTCACAATCTGCTAATTCCCAACACCATCGGCAGCTTTCAGCGGAGTTTATTTATCGCTCAGCACAACCTGGCAAATTCCAGGCGGAGGAGCAGAATTCAGTGGAGTCTGTTCTAAAGTTCGAAACAGACACAAAATACTTGTGTTTTTGAGCTTTAGAACATACACATAGAGCGATCAATCGTACCCCCCTTTGGACCCCGTACCCATATAAGGGCGGTGTGAGAGGGATCAATTTGGGGAGGGGGTAAGCCGATAGCGATCATAACACAGTTTGGCTCTGATTGCATAGAGTGTGGCGCTTGTCCTACTCTTATACATTATGTACGCTTGGTTTTAATAGTTGCTTGTTGCATCAACTTTCTCATTAATTAAGTACCTAAACCAGCTTGATTATTTGCTTAAGTAAAGCATCTCTAAAATGTAAAGCTGTTGAGGACACAAAGCTTCATTACTGCAACTCGATGCTTAGCCCCTGGGGCCCTAGACTAGTGTTATTTACCAGCCCAATTTTTTGTGTGCCGTGACGACGACCGGCCTCTACAGGCCAGCCGGGGGGAGACAGGGCGTCACAACACTAAAGTGCACCGTAGAGGTACCAGATCAACAACTTGTGTTTAAAAACAATATAGAGCAATTACGCTTTAACATAGTTTCCCAGTTTTATCTATTATGCTGCAGTAAATGATCAGAAAGTAATGCTATACGAGAGCCTAAAACGTAACACATTCCTTCAATTCTTTTGCAAGGAAGACTCTTATAGGAAATTTGCAATAACATTTTACAGAGAACTTAAGAGTGTTAATTGAAAGGGTGTTGCACGCTGAGACTGAAATGGAGTATCAGTTCCAGCATGAACTGAAACCGGCTTTAGCTCCAGCTAGAAGGAATACTCTAAGACTGAAACTGTTTCTGGCTTTTCTAGTTTAAGTTTCAGTTTCAATTTCAGTTCTAGAATTTGGACAGTTTCAATTTCAGTTTCAGTCGGATACCAAAAATAGTTTCAGTTTCAGTTGCACTGCAAGGACAAGCATCTCTAGGAAACTGGACGGACAGCACTGACCCGCATATATGAGCATTGCTTTGTAGACAAATATAGACATATTGCAAATGCTCTATTTGTATCTCTGCCATTTGTGTCCTCCACCGTCACTCGTGCGAAAGTGACAGTTGTATGCCTAGATTAACTTTTTACTGGTATACTGGCTTTTTTCTGTTGAATAGGATTTGGCACTATGCTATTGATCCATTGTTTCATAATGCTTAAATTCCTTTAAACTAAGTTTAAAGTTTGATTAAATTTGTTGTTTGTTAGGTCGGTCATAGGTTTGTTTGTAGGTTGTTTGTATGTTTGTAGGCTTTGTTGTTGTTGTTGTTGTTGTTGTTGTTGTTGTTGTTGTTGTTGTTGTTGTTGTTGTTGTTGTTGTTGTTGTTGTAGGTTTTGTAGGTTTGTAGGTGTGTTTGGATAGGTTTGTAGGTTTGATGGAAATTTTTCTTGTCGAGTAGTCAACCCTATTAGTACTCGCGACCTCACTTTGAACTTTACAGCTCCAAATTCACCTACCGCAGAAATCTTTCGATGGGTTTGTATTATAACCAGAAGTTAATGTATTAACTTTCATTAATCAATTGTTTTATACCTTGTCCAGACTACGAATCTGACTCTATGAACTATGAATCACGCAGAGTGCGATTACACTACGTGCTAGCACAATATGTCATTACGCGGAATATCACTATACGCTACGACATACATCAAGGAAAGACCTGAGTTTTCATCTGAAAACGGCCAAAGCATTATAAGGACAAGTTAAACACTGTTGTTTCCTGTTTGTAATTGTATTGTATTGTAGTTTGGATGCAGTTTTCATAATATTTGTCTTTATGCATAAATATTGGTAATGTTATATAGTTTTGTTTTGCATTTTGTACGGAGCTGTTTGCTGCAGAGAATATATTGTGACGGTTTTTGCTACATTTGCCTTTCGCACCGGTAACTAGACCTTCGGCAAATATTCAGTGTGGGCCACAGATACTCGCTTTGATTTGGCTAAGCAACGATTTGGCCGATTAGACTCTGTAAACAAAAGGAATTCGAACAAAAAACCTTACCATATTCCTAAACTGCTGTAATTGTCACAGGCATTATCTACATTACGCAAATTGTAAGATGTGTTATTTTTGCAAAAGCCATAGTTCTTAAATGCACCGCCCGTTTGCAACCTAGCACTGTTGTCTTTAAATTTCCGCTTGGTAAAGACAAGTTATTTTTTGCATTATCCTAGTATAGGCTTATGATAATGCTCCGACAAACTCCTTCACAACAATTGCTTTACTACGCAGTCGACATTTCTGTAGTCTAAAAATTGAATCCCCATGGCTCTACCACAATCAATGGTCTGCCTTCTATATTGAAATGTTCTTTACATCTTCGGTAGCATTTCCGGTTAGGAAAAACTCGACTCTTAGTTATGCAATAAGTGTTGTAGCAGGCCCCTCTGAACTTCATCAGTCGAGACGAGAAAATACGGCGCCAAGCCGATCTGACAGGTTTTCGATGCAATCGTCATAGCATTCCACGACAATATCAGTTTCACCTGGTAGACTGCAGGATTTAACGCACCTAGGATCTTTCAGCTGCGGTATGTTGTATCCTGTAGTCCCCGCCAAGCACAAAGCAAAGACTGTAAATAATTTAAACATGGTGCACACTGAAAATATGAGAGCAGTACGCGAAAAAACCCAGTCAACATAGAAATCATATTGTGTAAAAAGAGGGAATAAGTAAATGCCATTGGAGATTTCCACTAATTACAAGAGAACACAAACACAGGACAACATAAACTAAGGATACCTAAAGCCCCCCAAAAATCTAAGTCCCGTTCCACTTTTAACAAAAAAGCTATTTAACTTCTTAGCTAATTAACAATTTTAAAACGCTATTATCTATTAAACTATTTAAATCAGTGAACACGTCTTCCCGTATTATTATGTCTCCTGTGAATCTAAAAATTTTGTTACAGTGTTGACATTTCCGAAAACTCAATGCAGAGTGCATCTCTGGGGCAGTCCAATCCTCCATCAGCCAAAGTAAGAAATTCTACCGCATTCCGGTGCAAGGGGTACGAAAATGTTGGCAAAGAGGTATGCAAACATAACAGGCAAACTGGTTTTTCCCACTAAAACTTTAAATAAACTTAAAAATAATTTAAATGAAAATAAAGTACGGCTAACAACGTTTCAAGAGATGAGAAGTCCTTTCTAGGTATTCCTTCATTTCTGGTTTTAGTTTTGGAAACGTCGCTGAATTTTATTGCTGAGCCTTTTATGTTCACGAACTGTTAAGTAAAGCCTATAGGTCAATCGATCTCGAAGTTAATGGAATCGCCCACCGATCCAATCATCTGTAAACGCCTAATGTTAATAATTTATTAACTTTCTACCATCACTCATTGTAAGCCTGAGAGTGGTATGTGTTCTAAGTCTCATGGTGAAAATATAAAGAAATCAAAATATGAAAACTGGGTTTCACACTAAAATTATAAACAAACTTAAAAATTATTAGTATGAAAATAAAGAAGATCTAATAAAGTTTCAGTGGACAAGATATCCTTTTCCATTCTTTCATTTCTGGTTCCATTTTCAAAATATCCCTGATTTTTGTTGCTTTTTGTTATGTTGCCAAAATACTAAGTAAAATTATGCCAATAATTTAATCCAATTGGAAAGTTAATGGAATAGCCCGAGGTCCCGTTCGTCTGTTAATGCAAGCTGGTGCGCTAAAACTATTAATAAATTTTTATAGTTCTTGTCTGTACTCATATTAAGCCTTATACTTGATATTTTATGAGAAAAAGGTTAAATATCTTAACAAATTCAAATTTTTGGTAGAACAAAGAAATCCAACACCTTGTAAGAAACTGGCAAGTTTTGCACTGGCCCAGGTTTATTTTCCACCACTATTAAATTAGCCACATCTTAAGTTATGTGATCGTTTTCTAAAATATAATTCCTGAAATACAAATTTCGGGATTTCTACTCCTAAAACTTTGCTAATAACCCGTTAACAAGGAAACTCAATTATACAATTAAAATTTTAGCCTATTGTTTTAAAAGCATAATTTAGTGTTGGCTTAAATTAATTTTAAATGTAGTAGGGTTGCTAAGCTTTTCAAATCTGTCTCAATCCTTTTAACGCAATTACCCAACTTTTGTCCTATGCTGTGACAGTCACTATTAAGGATATCAATAATTTCAGCTATGTTTGCTTTACGAAAGAAATAATGCCAATTCCAATGTCATGCAAATGAAACTGTTATAAAATGTTGATTTGTTTCAGCTATGCATAAAGGTCCACAATTGATGGGAATAAGCTTTGGTAACCGCTAAACGTTTAAGTATGTTGCAAATTAGCATTGGCTTTCCATTCGAACAAGCTTCGCGGGAGAGCTCAGAATACCTGGACCAGAAATAGAAACGGAAATTTTATGACAAACTGATACAGCAAAAACCGAGCATGCCAGACTCCGGGTATTGATGATAAGGTGGCTATCACTTATAACTATGATAACGCTCGATGGATTGGAGAAAACTTTGCAGGATCACTTCTGATGCAATTTCGAGGCAAACGGAGAAATGAATGAATTGGAATGATGAGAAGAAAAACAAAGAAGGGCAACTCACCAAACGATTACTGCTTAATTAGCAAAATTGTTTTGACAATTATCAGTGAACGTATTATAGTAAAATTAACAACACAATTGCCGCATCCAAGAGTACATAATGATTTGAGTATGCCACTGGACACTCTATGTTATCATAGCGAAAACTATGCACTGGTGTTCACTAATGGTGATTTCATAGTCCCAGTCGCCTCTAGACGCGCGTAGACGCACGTCGACGCGCGTAGACGCGCGTCGACGCCTCCAAACGTGACATCACGTTCTGGCGCTATGCTACCACTGGAAGCGTCGACGCGCGTCGACGCGCGTAGCCGTGCGTCGACGCGCGTCAACGCGCCCATTTGTAGCATGCCAGTTTACGCGCATCGACGCACGTCGACGCGCGTTGATGCGCGCAAAATGATGTTGACGCTTGTAGACGCGCGTAGGCGCGCGTCGACGCGCGTACACGTGCGTTCGCGACTATGAAGGCACCTTAACGGCTGGCCCCTCCCCGAAATGTAGAACCTAGTGACCCCCGGATCTAGGACTGCCACACTGGACAAATGCAACTGCCCCGCTGGACAATTGCCCTACAAAATTTTATTTTCCAGATTCTGGTGTGCATTACTACGTGTATCTTTCAAGTCTCATTAAGTGGCTTGGCGAGCAATATAAAATGCTTCGACTGAGATCTTTTGTTAAATTTCATGCTTATCAGTGAAAATTCATTAAATCTGAGAATTGTTGTTTAATTGTTTTCTCAAGAAATGAAGGCAACTAAAGTTTTTGCCATCAAAAAAGACGTGTGTCTCCTTAGCACTCCCACTCAATGATCCAACTGCAATTGGCTTTGATCCACTTTAGCCACGCAAAGTTATGAATGATCCACCAGTTATTTTCATTGATCCACGTTTGTAATTTCGTAAAAGCATACTGTCAACGTGGGGTGCTAAAAACACCTTTGCGAACCAAACGAATGATCCATCGCTGTAACTTTTCATTTGACAAAATAATTCCATAAATGCTTTGATCCACTAGTGTTTTTTATTTACTTCCCTTACTTTTCTTCTGAAAGAGGAAAAATTATGTTTGTAAATTGTTGTTAAACAAAACCTTGTATGTTTAATATTGTTAGCTAACATCTGGCTTAGAAAAGTTCATCTAACTTCTGGGTGAGATGAGGAGATTCGATTCATGATATCATAGTTTCCTTTTGGAGGAGGGGGGCATAGTTTCCCTGGAACTTTGGCTCTGGGGGGGAGGTAAATCTTGGCCGACCTCCGAAATGTGATGGGGGGTATCCCCCCAACCCCCCCCAGAATTCGGACCTCAGAAATTTCGAAAAATGGCCAAAAAATGCAAAATTTTCTGTAATTTAGCCCTTTTTTCATCAAAATAAGGCTTGTTCTTAACGTTTTAGGCGTTTTGCACCGTTTTAAAGCGATTTCAGGCCAAAATTTTAGAAAATGTTTTCAAAAAATGACCTATTTTTGACAAAATTTAGCTAACCTTTTGGGTCCAAAAATCGTCGGGGGGGGTAGCCAAAAGCGGGAGGAGGGATAGTCCAAAAATCTGGGGGGGGGGGTAAAGTTGGTCGAAAATTTTGGGGGATACCCCCACCCCCCCCCCCCTAAGGAAACTATGGGGGGGTTAGTGTGGGTAACCCCCCAGCCGTTTTTCAGACCCCCCCAGAAATGTTTGGTGGCCCCCGGCCACCCTGCCCCCCTCCCCCAACTGGGGGGGGGGTAATGGGTATTTTTAGGACCAATTTTGCAAAATTTTACAAAAAAGTCCAAAGTTTTGGCTTAACGTGTTTATTATCGCGAGAAATACACGTTTTACCGGTTTTATGGACTTCTAGACTCAATATTGACCTTATTCTAGACTCAGAAACATATTGGCAATCAAGATTTCGAGTTTAAAAACACTGTCTAATGTTAAAATTACTTAATGTTTCATATTTTTCGGCATTAGCAATGGCTGAAAATAGGAAAAATTTTTTGGTGGACGTTTGGGGGGTCGTAGGGGGTTTGGGGGGTCTAAAAAGGGCCCCCCCAAAATTTCGGGGGAGGGGGGCCCCAACCCAAATCCCCGTTACACCTAGGCATAGATGTAACGGAGATTTGGGGTGGAGGGCTGAAGGGGGCCCCCTCTGAAGACCCCCCAACCCTCCGTCAAAAAATGTTTTCATTTTTATGCCAAAAATCGCATTTTCAGCCGTGTCCAATGGCAATGAACATTCAACTATGAAGCAATTTTGACATTAGACATTGTTTTTAAACTCGAAATCTTCATTGTCAACATGTTTCCATGTCCAAAGTAAGTCAGAAAGCCCATAATACAGTTAAAAACGTGCATTTCCCGCAATGTAAATACTTTAAGCCAAAATTGGACATTCTTGAAAAAGTTTGCAACATTTACCCTCAAAATACCCTATTTCTGGCCATTTTACGCGGCTTCGGCGCTACTACGTCCCCCCCAAAACATTTCTGGGGGGGTTGAGAAAATAGCTGGGGAGGCTACCCCCAGAATTTTGACATACCCTCCCCATCTTTCGGCTAACCTCCCCCCCGAGAATCCCTCCCAGCGATTTTCGGACCCAAAACGTTAGCCAAAAAGTGGCCAAAAAATGTTCATTTTTGAAAACTTTTTCTAAAATTTTGACATAAAATCGCTTGAAAACGGTGCAAAAACGCCTAAAACCTTAAAAACAGACCTTATTTTGAAAGAAGGGCCAAATTTCAAAACAGTACGCATTGGTTTGCTATTTTTTGAAATTTCTGAGGTCCAAATTCTGGGTGGGGATGGGGGCTCCTCCATCACATGACTTAGGTCAAACACCAACCTTCCAAGATTTCCCTCAGACCCAAAATTTCACGGGCCTGGTTGGTGGCATATTCCGGTGAAATCAGAATTAGTCCAAATTCTGGGTGGGGATGGGGGCTCCTCCATCACTTGGCTTAGGTCAAACACCAACCTTCCAAGATTTCCCTCAGACCCAAAATTACACGGGCCTGGTTGGTGGCATATTCCGTTGAAATCAGAATTAATCAACGCCCTCAGTTTATTTTATGATTACTTTTACCTTATAAGGGCATCGTGCATTTACAATTTTTTATTCTTGTTTTCATCCGTTTTCATTTGGAAAATTCTATCAAAAAAAATTAAATTTTTGGCATTCGCTGATTTGGGAAGGGTTCAAATTATGTTGATAAAAACAGATGCGTAAAGCAGTTTCTGGGCAACTTTGGGGTGCTCATTGACAGTGCTGTTCTTTTGTGTGTTTGTTTTTCTGTTTCAGGTACATATATACACATGGCACCGTTAATGCTTTAATATTATTGGCAATTTATCTTACACTTTCATATCATGCAGCGATATTTTCTAAAACTGCAATGGCACACTCGAGGTGGTTTTTTAAATATTGCAGTTTTAGAAAGTTCCTTTGCATGAGCTAAATGCGGTATGTACTATAAATTCCTCTGATACAGAACTGGACTGGGCCGGCGTGTCCTCAACAATCGCTGTCGTCTAATCCAGGCATCATTAGGTATGTATGGTAATGTTAACATTTGTAAATAATACGTATGTAATTGTGAGCATGTTACGTATATATAGCGCGGCGGGAAAAAGCCAGTCCGAGATGCGGGGAAAACCCCATCGCCAGTGTGAGTCACCCGTATGAGCTAGATCGGATTTTAATAGCCTATCGTCCAAAACTACCCTAGGGGCTGCATTATTGTAGTTCCAGCTGCCTCTCACCAGATTTTAGGGAGTTTGAAAATTTTGGTCCCAACTTGGGGGTTAGACAGGGGCAACTTTGTGGGGTCACCCTGAACTACTGGGAAGACCTAGCCGAAAACAGATTACATTTTCACAGAGGATATGTCTCGAACTTCACAATGATGTATGCAATTTGGCTCTAGCACATGTGGTGCGTATTGTGTTTGTAGTTTTGATTCTTGACTTTGTGCTAACTGACAAACAGACGTGCCATATATAGTGATGTGCGCGGATAGTGGAGCTCCGACTTTCGGTGCTCCGGAGCTTCGGAGCTCCGGGTAGCCGGAGCAGCCATTTTCAAGATTTGAAGTCTGTCTGTTGTTTATATGTTGGGTAATGAAGAAATATTTGAAGACTTTTTACGATTTCTAACTTCAGTCTCAGAAACAGTGTGTAAGAACTGTGATAAATTAGTGCCCGTATTATTTTTAATAATTTTTCTGTTTTTTCAAGACTGCTGTATGATTCTTTTTCTTGACACAACTTTTCCAACTTGTCCAGATAATAAAAGAGAAAATTTAATTTTAAACTATGACCTCTAAGAATTGTTTCCAGAATTGTAGCCAGTTCATAGACCGTGCTGTACGTAGCAGCACTGTACTGCAAACAGTTTATGCGATGTGGAAAAACCTGGAATTGGGTGCAGACTAGGACAATCCTGAAACCTCCAAGTGTGGGAAAAGATGGCTCACACCTGGTGTGCCCAAGTTCGGCTTGCCTGATAGATATCGACCTATCTGCCAGTCTATGGTGGTTAATTTTCATTGGATAGTCCGCCTAATGTCAATAATGTCGCTGATTCGGTGGGCATATTTTGTTTTTTATTCTGAAGAAATGTAATGACAAAGAATAAATATCCAGCAGACCTATGGGAGACCTTCTGAAAACCGTCATAGATGGTCATGGCTGTTCAAGAGTTCTGGAATCCCAGTTTGTACCAATAGGGGTCGTCTACCTATGTTTTTCGGCTCCCCCCCCCAACTCGACCCCTTCCCCCCCCCCACTCGGCCCCACCCCCACTTTTTTGGGCTTCCCCCACCCACTCACTAATACGGTGCCCAGAAAATGCCACATTTTAAGGATTTTTCGTCAAAATTTTCAAAGATTTTCCGGAATTGTTTGTTAAAATCGTCTATTTTTGTATTCAAACCCGATTTTTGAGCACTTTTAAGCATAGTTATAGCACTAGTAGAAAACAGGCAATTTTTACTGCATTTTTGCCAATTTTAGACCATTTTGGGTTCCTCCCCACTTTTTTCGCCTAGCAAAACCCTAGACTGCGATGGCTGTGAATGCTAGAAGAGCGCTAAAATCATTCCAATCAAGTTCCACTCAGTTGAGGACAAATTTTCAAGACAATCACGCGAGAACAATGCTACAATACTACAAAGGATGCAACAACTACAATAAACAAACAGCATGCGTTACATACCTAACAAATCTTGATTCCAGGATTACAATGTGCAATCCAATCCATCCGCAGTTATGTGAATAGTAATTTAGCCCTTGCAAATGAAATTTTCTAAAATTGCATTTTTCAAGACAAAAAGTACGAAATGTACTTTTGCAATTTTAGAAAATAACGTTGCATGCTACGAATATATATAGGTATATATACATATGTATATACATGAGCGGAACTGTTGTAATAATGTTAACGTGCTCCAATGCTGCAATATAAAACACAAACAAAACAAGAAAAAGGAAACATCCGAATGCGGTGACAACATATTTTCGCGACCCTCCCCCAAGATTTTGAGATGTTTGCTACCCCCCCCCCCCCAGATTTTTGGCCAAACAGTGGCCAAAAATCGCAAAAAGTTGAAAATTTCGAAGCTTGGTGTTCGATCCAAAAAATGTGAGGGGGTTATAGCCCCCACCCCAACCACCATAGGTGTACCTTAAGAAAAAGTTGGGGGTGGGGGTAGGGTAGCTGGAATTAGGGTGGGTTCAGCCGGTTTTGGGTGGGGTGGGATCTGGAAAAATCGAATTTGAAGGATAGGGTAAAAAATTTGCTTCCAAAATTTAAGAAAATAATTGCGATTTTGCTAAGCATGCGCTATTTCCAACTAAAAATTAGCAAAATAACAGCCGATTTAGTCGTTTTTTCCAAAAAAAATTGAATTTTTGGAAATATTTCGCTTTTCTTATTTTGATCCAAAAAGCAAAACCTTATGTGGCCAAAACAAATGCGTCAATATTGAACATGCTGCTGTGGCGGCACCTTTGATCTTTATAGGTGAAAAATATCAATTTTAAAATTTTTCCAAATATAGACAAAATGGGTATCAATCGATAGCTAATGGAAAGAGGAGCAACTTTTCTCATACAACCATGGGTCTAAAATGTTGTCTGTGCAAGATAAAACGAGTTAAATTTATACTGGGCAGTCCTGCAAGGTTAGGTCAGTGAATTATGAACGCCTGGATAGCTGGCCTTGAGCCACGTCTGCACTTAAATATTACCTTAGTAAAGGCTTTACTTAGGTGATTCGGTTATCCCTGTTTTCGGTCGCGTTTTGTCTCCACCTGACCTTGCAGGGCTCATCACCGGAATTTTCAAGGTTTCCGGCTTTGAACCTGAATAACTCTGCACAGTTTGATTTCGAACGCTAATATTCTAAGTTATTTTTGAGAACATATCGAGGCATATTATGTGTGAAAATGAGCGAAATCCGTGACTATCGATTTTTGACCAAAGTGACCCCCCCCCCTTAAGTGGGTGTTCCCGTAAGGTGCTGGTTCGGGTTCGTGTATTTTTGGGCAAGCGCAACTGTCGTTGAAATTCATTCTAATTTGCTACAATTACATCATTTAGCCTAGAAAGAATTTTAGAAAAGTCGCGACGTGAAAATTTTAGTTTTGAAGAAGTTTCTTTTAATCCTCCTTAATTTAGCCTTGAAGCGACCATCCTGTGCTTTACCGCATATGTAGAAGCGCCTGCAAAGCTGCACGTTGAAGTGCGCTGTTTCGTGCGTGTGTCTGAGTGTGCTACAGACAAAGTGTCTGTCACACAGCCGGCTTCCAAAAATTTTTGCACATGGCCAGAAAAGTGCAGAATTTCATTGATGCTTTCTGAAAAATACTGCATCTGCAGTTTATTAAAAATGACAATAATAATCTTTCTAAATAGTAAATTAATAAGGAAATTAAAATTTCATTCCACTCCAGCTACAAAGTTCAGAAAAGTTCACTTGCAATTTAAAGAAAAAGAAGAATTTTTGAACCATTTTTTAGTTTTGCTTTTGAAAATTTTTGAAAATTACAAAATTTTAATGCATACAAATTCTAATATGCCCTTCAATACCAAACGTCTAATTCAAAATTAAATAGACCGAATTCTCCCTCCAGCTTCTTGCTGTCTCCGATTTCGCCAAGAAAAGCGCTGGCGTTCAGCCCAATTTTTCCCAGGGAATCGTTTTGTTACGAATCGTTTAACCCTTTCTTGAAAAGCTCTCTGCTGTCCCAAATCGAATTTTGACCATCTGAATTGCCAATTTGCCGTTCAAATGCAGTTTTTGGTTTTTCCGTTCCACGAAACCCAGAAGCTGTTCCTGGGGCTTTTCTTGTGCTACCAGTTCCCAATAGAAAAGCTGACTTCGACCCACCACCAGTTCGCTCGAGGGAGTGGCCACTAAGCGTAACAAGTTACATAGCTTTTTCACAAAATTGAGGTGCCTGGGGCAAGTTACAAGGCATGTATCAAATCTTACACTGAATGGAGATTATTCTGTCGGCAAAAATCGCAAAATTGGCGGTTGCTAGCGTATATATGATTCATTCTCTTGTTAGTCATTAAATTATTGGGAACTAATTTCAAATGAGTATTGGCGGCTATTCCTTTCACGAATTTTGTTTTCATTGAGGCCCAAATGTACTCCCAGGTTAATTGTAGGGAGTTTTTGAAACCATTTGGTTTTAATTTCTTCTCTTTTGTTCGAACTTTTCTGAGGACCAAAAATTCGTAAATTGGCTTTAACTTAGTTGCTTCGAAAATAAAAGTTTTACCATCGAAACTAACAAAAGCAGGTGTGTACCATAAATAATTCAATTTGGCGTTCCGCCTGCCTTAATCAAAGCGTGCCAAATTTTATGATAGAACTGAGCTCACCTAGAGAGCACATTAAGGGTAGCTATTGTAAGATGTGTAGATGGGTAGTTGGGTGCCGCTTAAAGACTGATCTAGTGCATAGAATCTGATTATGTCGGGACCTCCCTGCAAAATTTGCAAAAGCCTAAATTTTATTCAGTGGTCAAAATTCCAGTTCTACGTTAGAGTCAATGAGAAGACTGGGCTTAACAAATTAAGGTACTATGAAAAATCTTTCTTTTTTTGAATTGGCGGTTTCTGAGATCCCTGTAGTAAACGTTTTCTCCTAACACTAAAAATGCCAGATTCTGAAAGGGTCTTGATCCGGGAGCACTTTGAAGTTTTCAACTTCAAACTTCAACTTCAACTTTATTTTGAACAGAACGCTAGAGGGGCTTGTGACATGGAAATTTTTATCAGTCCTCGCTAAAACAAAATTAAAGATTAACGATTTTATAAATTTATAACTTGATCCAAAATCGTTAGCTTACAGATACAGTTACGAAATTGTATTGTTTCCTGTCCGAAACTTTAGATGGAACAATTCGAACACGATGGACTTGGATCAGTTGGGTAAAAGATTAATAAAGGCTAAGTTCGCATGCTAATAAGGTAATGCTCCGACCAACTGATTCACAATAATTGCTTTACTAAGAATTCGACGACTAAAACGACCCCTCCGGGTCTACCGCAATAATTGGATTATGTTTCTTGTAGAAGTGTGTTCTACATTTTCGTTTACAGTCATCATCCAACTGTTGATTCTTGGTCTCGCAATAAGTGCTGTAACACGTGCTCTGTACTTTGTCAGCTTGAAATACCTGGGAGGATTTTTACGAGCAGTGATGGGATCTAACTGCATTTCTTTACAGTCATCATAACATTCCACGACAACTTCGTTTTCATCAGGTAAGCTACAGGGTTCTACGCATTTTGAATCGTTTAGCGGTTGTATGTTGAATCCTGTAGTCCCAAACAAATACAAACCACAGACTGCAAATAATTTAAACATGGTACGCCCTGAAAATATGAGTGCAGTACGCGAAAACCTGCAGTTAACATACAAATCATATAGCGTTTACACAAAGCATCAGTATTAAATAATAATTTTGCATAAATTAGAAATGAAACAGCGTTGCGCAACATAAACTAAGGATTTCTTAAACCCCCGGCTACAAACTATAAAGCTTTAATGCTCAACTCCAATCGCGAGACTTGTTCCACTTTTAATATATAAATGTGTTTAACTACTTCGCTATTTATCTATTTTGAAAAGCTACTAACCATTTAGCCTTTTAAAACAGTTAACACAACTTGTCACACGCAGTGTTTGTGCCATCTGTTATTCAACCTATTTAAGGCTGTGATAATTGGCTAACAACAATGGATGTCTGGTGAAGTCAAACCTTCTATCAGTCGGAATCATGAGGTCTACGGCCTTCAGGTTCAAGTGTAAGAATATATAGGGCAAAGGAGTAAGCAAACATAGTAGGCAACCTTATTTTTCCCACTCAAATTTTAAACAAACTTATTTATAATATTATTATTTAATGTTTCCGTCAAACTAACTAACGTACACTATGTTGATCGAATACGCAGAATCGCTTAATTTTGAAATTAAATCTTAATAGAGTCTCAACAGACGTTTAGCTTATGACCTCAATAAATCTGCGCAGATTTATATCCTTAACGTGTAAAACCAATTCAAATTGAATCAATAGGAGCATTTGCGTAGAATTTATTGTCCAATTTCTGCAAAGAATTTGTTGAGAATATTTTTAAAAGTAAGCAATTCTACATATTCGATCAACATGGTGTACCTTAGTTAGTTTTGACAGAGACATAATATGATCATAATCAAATATTATTTATATGAAAATAAAGTAAGTTTAATAATTTTTTCAGCGGACGAGAATTCTTTTTGCACTCTTTCATTTCTGGTTCTAGTTTTCGATATGTCGCTGATTTTATTGCTTAGCGTTATGTTTACGAGATATTATGTAAAGTTATGCCTATAGGTTAATCGGTCTCAGAATTGATTGGAATAGTTCACCGACCCGTTCATCTGTTAATTATTGATTAATTATCCGAATTCTTGAATCAATTCAATACTGGATGTAAGCCTAAATGTGGCATATGAAACTGTTGTAACATTCGGGATGGAAATATTAAGAAATCAGAACTTTATTACAGCAATGAAATTCTGCAATGGTTTTCGAATCTTCGACAGGAAGTGGAGATTTGTTAGCAAAATATACACTGGAAAACATAGCTTATTCTTTTAAAAGCGTCGTGTGAACTAGTATCGCTTAACTAAATTTTAAATTAAGGGTTTGTAAACGTTTCAAACATGGCTCAAATCTTTTGATGCTATTACCCTGCTTTTGTCCTACGCGGTGACAGTCGCAACGAATAAACTATTGCTAGAAATTGCAGCTATGTTGCTTTACTACAGAATGAAAACAAGATGTAAATAGTGACATCAAAATTTCAGCTACAAGTCAAACGACTGTAAGTAATGATTGATTTCAGCTAAGCGTAAAATTCCACTATTGATGGATAATAATCTTTGGTAACCACTCACTTTTAAGACTGTTGCAAATTAGCATAGGTGTTTCATTTGAACACACTTCGTGAGAAAGCTTAGAGCACCGAAGCAGAAAGAGCAACGGAAGTTTCATGACAAACTGGAATAGCGAAAACTGATCATGCCAGATGCAGGCTATTGATGATATGGAGGATATTCGGAGATTAACTAGAATAAGATGATGATGATGCATATCGAAAACGCTGGATTGGAGAAACTTTCATAGGGTTATTTTTGATGCAATTTTCAGGCACATGAAAAGTAGAGAAGATGCTAGAAAGAAAAGGAAAAGAAGAAATTAAATGAACAGTGAACAACTCACACGAGAGTTCTGCAACTTGCTCATTCTATTCTAGTATTTTATAAAACATTAATACAAAACAACAGCAATAAAGTTGCTTACATATATACCAGCTGTCTCTGTACATCGCTTGAACGGTAGACCCTTAACAGATTTTTGTTTCTAATATAAAATTGAGGCGATCATTGGATTTGCTGGATTGATTCCGCAGGACATAGCGCACCTTAGCGGGCCAATAAGTCCATCAAATTCATGGAGACATCGATTTTTCTCTACATAAACTGAAAGCGTTTTAGCTCAAACCACGAAAGGCATCCCTAGGTAGTATGTGAATTTTCGTTTAACCTTTATTTTTAAGCCAAAATTTGTCTAAAATGAGGAAAAAGATATTTCGGAGGTTAGCTATCTCCATGGAGGTAGCTCCAATCCCGGAGATCATATTCCCCAAATCCAAACCATATTCTCCACGTATTGTGCAAGTTACTCAAATGTCCAGTTTCTAGCCAGAATAAACAATCCTGTTTACCTTTACTTTGTGCATAGAGACAACAATAATAAATTCGGGCCCGCAACATGCACCCAGAGCTGACAACAAAGAGTTTTGTCAGTTGTTACAAGCATACCAGCATATTCTGGGCACTGTTGATATTGTCTTTTTATGATAGAAAACAGCTTAGAAAATATGTCCATTGTATTATAGCATCGAAAATATTATGTTCATTGTAATTTAAGGGTATTTATCCCTTGATAAGATACACTCATGCCATATTATTCTGCGTTGACAATACTTCTGCAGATAGAGCGATCTATGCCGGAGTGGAGTTTGCACGTTCAATGCCTTACTCCCACATAAAACAATTTTCTAAGAGGGTTAGTGAACATCGAGATAGTATCAAAAATGCCCCTAAGGCAAGTTGTGAATGACTAGACTAGATTAACACATTAGAATAATAACAAAATAATTAATAAACGTTTAACATGAATTCAAATTACTACTTCGATATTATCAAAAATAAAAACTATATCTATCCTAATTCCTACAGTCTAATTTGTACTTCGCCCACGTCTAATACCGGGGTTAATACCCTACAGTCTGAATACTTGTGAATGGGACCTCAGAGCAGAAACGCATTTCAATTGACTTTTAATACGGGGGTTCTAGAAACGTAATGCTGCAACTATTATGTCTGTACGCCATTGACGACGCCCGCCGTATACTAGCAGCAGTCTGGCAGAGTGGTCAGCGAATGAACGCACCTAACTTATATGACTGTGTCTGTAGCCCATCGCCATGCATGCTTTCATCTTTGCTACCTTCATAGACCCTAGTTTTTTTGAGTAGCATCCAAAAACACCATATGTAGGCAATAGACTAATACACCTCAGCAACATGTGTAAACTCTCTTTTCTTAAGTATGTACTATTTAAGGTAAGCTATTGCTATTCTAATTGCAGACGCCAATTTTTATCTGTCCCTTTTTCTTTTGAGCGATAATCTTAAACATTCGCGAACGAGTCCTGCATAGAGAGCAATAAAGTATTAGTTTCGGCGCTAAGAGAAAGCAATAAATTTGTCATGTGTGTTACCAGCTTGCATAAATGGTTAAATTCACCTTCTATGGTACTCCTAGGAGAACCTAAATCCATATATGGGACTTGGCCTCAAACCACGGCAGTGAATTTGTTTGATGCTAGTGATTCATTAAAACCAAACATAGATCGACCAGGCGGTTTCTGGCGTCATGCTGGGCATGGCATCAAGTGCTCCGGCAGCGAATGTGTTACGTTAGAATTCGATTAAAACGTGTTTCCCTATGATTATGTAATTACCTGGTCGGCATAATTTTAGAGTTCTAAAAATTATCTAGAGTATATACTGATGAAAATGCAACACTAGCATTGTAACATGTAACTAACATGTAACGTGGTACATGAACAGCTAATCGAACAGCTAACATTGTGAGCATGCATCTCAAACTAGACACAAAAAATAACTAACCAGTTGTCACACGCTTATGTACTTATTTCACATGCTTTTGATATTGTAGCCCTTTCATAGGTATTATTTATTATTTCAACAAAATGTGTTCTGTAGCTATTCTACGATTGGTTGATTAGAGAAAGCAATAAATTTGTCTTGTGTGTTACCAGCTTGCATAAATGGTTAAATTCACCCTCTATGGTACTCTTAGGAGAACCTAAATCCATATATGGGACTTGGCCTCAAACCACGGCAGTGAATTTGTTTGATGCTAGTGATTCATTAAAACCAAACATAGATCGACCAGGCGGTTTCTGGCGTCATGCTGGGCATGGCATCAAGTGCTCCGGCAGCGAATGTGCGAATGAATCACTCAATCAAACAGTCTGCTTTAAATCAGAGCACAAACAAGAAACCAACGCATTCAGCGAAGTGTTTTTCATAGAATATTCTTCGTACATTTCAACGTCGTTGCATTTTCGCATTGAAATGCTCTGCACATAAGTTAGTACATTTGGGGTCCGCAAGAATCATGTCATCTATTTTTACCAATTGACAGTATGTGTTGTAGCAAGCACTTCTGTATTCGGCTATTTGCGGGTCCTCGGTTGTCTTTGCTGTATCTTTAGTATCCTCTGTTGGTGATGCTTCTGGTACTCAAATTTCTTCACACAATCATTGTAGCATTTATTAATTACCCTTTTATAGCCAGGCAATCGACATATCTCTGCACATTGATGATTTTTCTGCTGTGGTATCTTGTATCCTGTGTCATCCGTCACGAATAACACAAAGTTGATCACGAATACAAAAAGCGTGGTAGAATCTAGAATAGCTAAACTCATCACTTTGTAGCTGATAGTAATATACTCCAGGGCTGAATAGGGAAGCTAACGTCGTTTCCTAACCTAAATTCCACGCTAGTTCTCGAGTCAAGTACCTCGAGTGTTCAAGCATAATTTTTCTAGTTGTGTAGCAGCTACTATTCGACTTGGAAGCACTACCACCAGAGGTGACTACACCTAGCAAACCTGTAGTCATAGCAAAGCAAACCAAGCCTTTTCCATAAAATTACTAGAAGCCTTGCCAGAAAGAAACTGGTAGGAGAAAAAATCTACCAAGTTGTAGTTTTGTGATTTGCCGAAATTTTTCTTGATTGGCTTGGCCGATGTTTGAATTTGGCCAGCCAATTGGCCGTTGTCCGGCCAACGGCCAACAGCCGACGTCCAACTGGTTGGCTGTTGGACACTGGTTGGCTTTTGGTTGTGGGTAAAGCCACTGGCCGTTGCTTAATTATTGAGCAACGTTGGCTAGCTGAGATTTACTATTTTTATTCGTCTACCGTGCTTATTTAGCGTCAACTAAATTAAACTTTAATCAAAATAGTTTTTTCCAAACGTTAGCGCTAATTCTGTTTTACCTTTGCTGGATGACTACAATGAATTGACAAGACGTTGTCTTGACAAATTTAGAAACTAAGTTGTTTAAAATCTTAAAGCTAAGTCACAATTAGAATTTGCATGCAATTATCATTTTATGGAAAATAACATGTAGTGCGATAAATGAGTACTGACGTATAAAAAAGATGAAGCTTGATGTCAACATCTTGTAAACTGCAAATACGTAGTGATGTTTCTAATGTGACGTTTATAAAGTAACATTACTATGCAGCAATGTTAACTTTTGAAACACAGTTGACGCATGAAATCAGTAAATATGACCTTGGCCAACAGTCGACAGTAGTGATAAAATGGGGGTTCGAGGACCTCCCGGAGCCGGAGGTATCCAGATGTTTTTTGCCTATGATTTACATGTATAATTAACTAGTTAATTATTATTAAAACCTCCGTTAACTTTTATTAACTGGTTTATTAAAAGCTCGTTTGCGCCAAAGACTTCAAAAATTTCTTATTTAATAAGTTTGTGTGCGACCCAAATCTTACATTCTTATTAATTATTAATGAAAAAGGTTAACCAGATGTTTTTGCATAAAACGTTCTAGTTACAAAAAGGATTATAAAGTTGTGGAAAACTTGAAAAAGTTTTATAATGTTGTGAAAAAGTTTTATAACGTTACAAAAAGTTTTATAAAGTTGTGAAAGCTTGGAAAAGTATTATAATATTGTGAAAAAGTTTTATAAGGTTACAAAAAGTTTTATAAAGTTGTGAAAAACGCGAAAAAGTTTGCAAAAAGTTTCATAAAGTTGTAAAAAAAGTTGGAAAAGTTTTATAATGTCGTGAAAAAGTTTTATACGGTTGCAAAATGTTTATAAAGTTGGAAAAGTTTCATAATGTTATTAAAAAGTTGAATGTTGTAAAAAGTTTTGAAATGTTGCGAAAAAGTTGCACAAAGTAGTTGCGAAAAAGTTTTATAAAGTTTTTTAAATGACTGCCTATAAATTAACTAATAACAAATTATACCTAAATTAGATTAAATAATTAATAAAAATCACCAGATGCAGAAGTATTAAAAAGATTAAAAAATGTTAAGCTTAACCTACCGCTCTCAACCAAAAAATAACACAAATGAGGTTTATCTCTAGTATCTGCTAATATATACTATACTGCATTACCAGAATGGAGGCATTGGTTGCCATGGCAACAGTTTGCCTAGCAACAGTTGCCACGGCAACAACTAAACCGTTTCGACCCCTGCCAAAAGGTCTCATCAGACAGCTAGGCTACCGTTACGGTTTTTTAGCCTCTTTTAAGATTTTTTACCCATTTAGGGCTATATACCATATTTTGTGGCTGTATGCCTCTTTTGTGGGCTCTTTCATATTTTCGTGGGCTGTATGCCTCTTTTTCTGTTTTTATTTAATTACACAACAATTTTATAATGACCATATGCAAAACTAGAAATACCATCATCCAACAAGTACCTTTTATCATCATAACATGACAAACTTTGCTTGTTTTGCACAATACTATACAGTACATCCAAATTACTACGTATCATGTTCATTTTATGAAACATTGTAGTGCTATTGAACAAGGCATGAACATAGTCAGAATGTGACATACAGTTTTTTACAATATTCTTTTTTATGCCCTTGGCACGTTTTTTATCTACACCATTACATACAAAACTATACATTTTTGCCGGGAGGCCACAAAATTCAGTTATCGGACTACCCGCAGTTTCATCTTTCATTTTACCCAAAACCTTTTTATTTTGAGTAGAATGAAGAAAATGACTCTGCGGATAATCCGGGGTATCAAATAAATTGATATCTACAGACATGTCATTATAAACACTTTTTGTGCAAAGACTGTAACACAAACTATCTGTATCAGTAAATAACAACTGTGCATTACTTTTGTATTTTTTAACAATATAATTATAGTGAAAATCGTACATTAATAGTTTGGACAAATCAAGTACTGAGAAACCTACATATATAGGCTTATATAACTGTACAGATACACGTTTCATAGACACAGCCACCAAGTCCTCTGAAACCTAACAGAACGATTATAGCGAGGCTTGGCAACTAACTTTACATGTTTATCTTCAGTAGTAACAAGCTGTACATTCTGATAAGCACGAACATTTTCCATTGTTTTACCAAAAACAGCATTATTTAACAATTTAAACAAGTCTTTCTCAAAGTCACTGTTTGCGCATTTGCGCATTTCAGTATTAAACATAATATAGGGCTTCATCCAGGCTTTCTGTTTAAACGACATGACACGATGGATGTGCTTCAGCCTCAATCCAAGCTGCAAGTAGAGTTTCAAGTTGCGAGCATGGAGGATATAGTGCTTTTTGGGAAGTAAATTGGGCACTAGTTTCTCCACTTTGGAAGGGACAGTACCAAAGAAATCACAAAGGGACTGGGCATATGGGGACAACATATCATCAGTTATAAGCTTTCTTTCAGGAGCCAATGGATAGTCGTTATGAGTATCATGTAATACATTGGGATAGTCCAAGTCAACTTCGAGAACATATCCAGTCTGCTGATTGTCACTTAAATTGTACCAATCAATGTCATTACTTTCATTGCGACTTAACCAGCGAAAGTCACGAACAGGAAGTGGCTACACCATAGTCCAACCATACAAATTGTTGGCGTCCAAGTACATAATCCATGAATCGGGTTTCAAAGGATCATAGTCAAGAATATGCGGATTGTTAGCTTTGGCGTATCGATGACTAATCATACTGATACCACCACGAATTCCATTCTCAAAAAATAAATACATGTCATTGTCTTGCAATAGTTTCAACCAAACGTCAGTCTTCTTTAGGCAGGCGTCCCAGGCAAAGGATGGAAGCGTATAATAATGGGCGGGATCCAATCCATAATGAGTGAGTGCAAAGGACCGGAAACACTCGAAGACGTCAGCAAGGAGGGCAACATCAGTTCGCAGATATAAGTCATGATACTCACCAAGGGATTCAATCTTAAATAGTTGCCACACTTGTTGGGCATGATTATAATCAGCATCGGAAATTGTAGAATCGTTAAGTTGACTCCAGAAGTCTTCCTTTGTTGGCAACTGTTTTTCATCAAAACGTTGCCAACTATCCATATAGTCATATGGATAGACTCCCTTCCTGAAATGCACAAAATATTAGAAAGATTATGTAATATTGCATAAATTACGTTGCGTTACAACTACATTAATATTACATTACCACAACTACATTATTGCTAGAGTACAACGGAAAATAGCAAAATAATGATTATTTACCTCATCAGCATCTGCAATTGTCCAGCATTAGGAAACTCATTAGCCATGAAGCAGAATTTTTCCGTTCCTTTTTTGGCTAAGTTATCCACCAAAGATTCTAAAGAGCTGGTAAGGAACTGGCAAGTATCAATGAAGCGTATCCTCCAACCAGCCTCTTCGTCATCAGCACCAGCTTCGTCATTCAGGAAACCAGCTGTCGCTTCAGCTCCCGTTTTTCTCTTTTTGAGTGTGAAGCTCAAATAGTCTTCCATTCCTTTGTGAATGCAGTCAAGCTGGAGCCCCAGTTCATTGCACAACATTCCAATCTCCTAAGAAAATAAAACATCATTACATACGGTTACATAATCATTTTCATATCTGTTATATTACATAATATTATGAAACTAAGGCTGAAGCTTCATTAGACCTTAAATCATGTAGTCGTTACATAATACTGCAGATATCAAATGGTACCTGCATAATCAAGTGACCATCATAGCGGCGGAGATTGTGAATAGCCACCACAACATCGCGTGACAGACGAAAGCCCACATTACATTTGGAATGTGTGGCACCACGATAGCGACCACAAAAATGACAGTGGTCACGGGCCGCCTTTTCTCCTTTCAAAGGCTTGTTGCACAGATAGCAATCTGTTGCATTGTCATGCCTTAGCTGCTCTTCTGCCGAAAGTAGAAGCGGCTGCTTTGTCTCAAAGCTAGCCTGATATTCTTCATTGCGCTAAAAGAAACACTACAATATAGAGATTGTATGAAAGCCGACATCATATTATCAGTTTTATTACATAATTATTGATTACATAAGCCATCAGATTAAATGATTATTCTCACTGTCAGAACAGCTTCAAGAATTTCTTGACAGTTTCATGTCCTCTGTAGACTTGCACCTGCTCCAGCTGTTTTTCAGCACCACAACAATTTGACACACCAATAATACCATAACCGCATGGCATATGATGCTGATATCGCTCAGTAAAGGATCTATCAGTCTGCGGCTGGCATCCCTGCATCTTCTCAGTTAAGCATTCAAAGTCCGCATACATCTGAAATAATGAACATAGTACAAGAAAGTGTTATCCAAAGAATTACTATTAAGTGTTTAGAATGTTAATGTAGCTTGCTGAAAGCGTTGCATAATCATTCATGAGCTTAAACTTAATGCAACAAAACAGTACAACAAAATGTTATCAACGGAGCCTTAAATATTTAGAATGTTTATACAAACTGATGAAAACATTACGCAATCATTGCGTAAACTTACAATGTATGGAACTCGCTGCATTCGATGTAAATTCTTAAAGTGGAGCCATTTGTCTTCTGGTATTTCCACTCGAGTTGCTTCATGCTGTTCACACAGTTGTAAATGGCGAATTTTTTTCTCGGCTGAATAGCATGGCATAAGACAGCGGGGGCAGACATGCAGAGAGGACTTATGTTTACGTTGATGGGACAAGAGGCGATCCAAGGATTTTATCAAACAGTAGTGTTGTTTGCTTCCATCCGTAATTAACAACAAGTCAGTATGCTGACGACCACGATGTTTGCTGACATAGAGCGGAATTACATTGTCACTGTCATCCAGACCATAAATATTAACATCCAAATCATTCCGTCGTTCGAACAGTGGAACATGGGACAAAGAAATAGGAAAAGGAATTCCAGTAAAGTTAAGTTCGCTTGCCTGTGGAATATAAAGGGAAACACGTTCCGCGTGAACTGTCTGTGGATGCAGGGCAGCCAGCATTGACCATTTAAAACACTGTTCATCGTCATTCTGGATATTAACAACAGCTTCCTTGCGAGCAAGATGCATGGGCAAAGGAATGTAAGATGAAGCGCGTAGAGGCTTGTAGCGAACCAAGTGAATATCCAAATGCACGATGTTCTTGATACCCAACCGGAACCTTTTCGAATAAATGAGTCAATGTGCTGCAATATCTGGGAAAAGCCATCATTCAAATTACCATCAGTGTCAGATCCACGCAAAAGCACCATTGCTTTGCAGTTGAAGAGAGCCTCAATCGTCACTTCAGGATGGAGGGCCTTTTCAAATATCACATTGAGGCACATCCACAGCTTTAATCCTGTATTGTCAGTTAAATAGTCATCAACAATGTTCTTAATTTCAGTCAACTTGGACTGAAGAAAGAGAGGAGCATCAATAGTTAGTTCGTCAGGGCGGAGCAAGCATGACTGCAGGGATCCGTTAAGAGCAGTCTGCCGTGGACCGGTATTCTGGCAGGGTTTCTTCTGGCGAGGCGTTTCAGAAACCTTTTGGCCGGTTGGGGGCGTTTTCTGGAATGTGTCGCGATATGTTTAATCATATCATTCGTTCTCGAGAACGGCCGACCACAAATTTCACATATCACCTTCTTTTCTCCACCATGCTTTTCCCGCAGATGACGTAACAGGTTTTTTCTTTCTGTGAATCCCTTGCCACATGTGGAGCACACCTGAAACAATCAGAAAATCTGGAAAATACCTGCATAGCAAAACCAAGCATACAGAATGAGAGCAAGCTTAAAATAATGTTAATGAATCACAATTGGAAATGTTAACACCATACAATTGAAAATGCTTACATTCGTTTGCTCCTTTTGAGCTGGAACTGTTTGCTGTGAAAAGCTGGGGACTATTGTGGCTGATTTTGCTTGTTGCATCTAAAACAACCGAATGGAAATATATGATAAATTCACTTATGGAAGCAAAAAGAGCTAGTTATGATTGCATAGGAAGGGCTAGAGACCCCGGAAACGTTACAAAATCATGCAGCATGATTACATCATTTTATGTGAAAACGCAAATCCGAAGTGTTACATGATTGCGCAACCTAATTAAGGATTACATCATCACGTCGGATGGTAGGCCGGAAATGTTGCATAATCGTGCTGATTATGCCACTGCATGAAATAGTTGGCGGGAGTGTTTCACAATTATGCAATCTCATTACATCATTAGGCGAGAAAGGAAACCGGAAGTAGTGCATCATTGATGCAACAATTATGGAATCATATTAAGTCATTACGTGGGGAGAAACCGCAAATGTTACATAGCCAAGCAAGTTAGTAGTGGCAAGCACGTTACGTAATAAGTTCGCGAGAGAAAAGCAAATTGACTGAGGAAACTCTTATTATCGAACTCATAATCCATTCCATAACACATTGAATGTGTATATAATTAGAAATCTACAAAAAAGTACTTACATGCTTGTTCTTCATATGACGAGTCAGATTGTCCTTTCTACCAAATGCGGCACCACACTGTTGACACCAAAAGATACCCATAGGATCAGTTAGAGAGCTCGAAAAAACAACCAGTCAGTAGAGTGCAAAAATGCAAGAATGACAAAATCCAGTTTTTCTACTTTTTTATAGATTCTGTAAGCACTAGACTAGCCAAATATTAGCTAAGTCGTGAATATCTTGTGCATCAACATATATTCTTAGGAAGATAGATCATTTTTGTTACCGGCGGGTCATGTAATGACAAGTCACGTATGTAAGTCACGTAATGACTTAATATGATTCCATAATTGTTGCATCAATGATGCACTACTTCCGGTTTTCTTTCTCGCCTAATGATGTAATGAGATTGCATAATTGTGAAACACTCCCGCCAACTATGACATGCAGTGGCATAATCAGCACGATTATGCAACATTTCCGGCCTACCATCCGACGTGATGATGTAATCCTTAATTAGGTTGCGCAATTATGTAACACTTCGGATTCACAGCAAACAGTTCCAGCTCAAAACAAGCAAACGAATGTAAGCATTTTCAATTGTATGGTGTTAACATTTCCAATTGTGATTCATTAACATTATTTTAAGCTTGCTCTCATTCTGTATGCTTGGTTTTGCCATGCAGGTATTTTCCAGATTTTCTGATTGTTTCAGGTGTGCTCCACATGTGGCAAGAGATTCACAGAAAGAAAAAACCTGTTACGTCATCTGCGGGAAAAGCATGGTGGAGAAAAGAAGGTGATATGTGAAATTTGTGGTCGGCCGCTCTCGAGAACGAATGATATGATTAAACATATGGCGACACATTCCAGAAAACGCCCCCAACCCGTCCAAAAGGTTTCTGAAACGCCTCGCCAGAAGAAACCCTACCAGAATACCGGTCCACGGCAGACTGCTCTTAACGGATCCCTGCAGTCATGCTTGCTCCGCCCTGGCGAACTAACTATTGATGCTCCTCTCTTTCTTCAGTCCAAGTTGACTGAAATTAAGAACATTGTTGATGACTATTTAACTGACAATACAGGATTAAAGCTGTGGATGTGCCTCAATGTGATATTTGAAAAGGCCCTCCATCCTGAAGTGACGATTGAGGCTCACTTCAACTGCAAAGCAATGGTGCTTTTGCGTGGATCTGACACTGATGGTGATTTGAATGATGGCTTTTCCCAGATATTGCAGCACATTGACTCATTTATTCGAAAAGGTTCCGGTTGGGTAATCAAGAACATTGTGCATTTGGATATTCACTTGGTTCGCTACAAGCCTCTACGCGCTTCATCTTACATTCCTTTGCCCATGCATCTTGCTCGCAAGGAAGCTGTTGTTAATATCCAGAATGACGATGAACAGTGTTTTAAATGGTCAATGCTGGCTGCCCTGCATCCACAGACAGTTCACGCGGAACGTGTTTCCCTTTATATTCCACATGCAAGCGAACTTAACTTTACTGGAATTCCTTTTCCTATTTCTTTGTCCCATGTTCCACTGTTCGAACGACGGAATGATTTGGATGTTAATATTTATGGTCTGGATGACAGTGACAATGTAATTCCGCTCTATGTCAGCAAACATCGTGGTCGTCAGCATACTTTCTTGTTGTTAATTACGGATGGAAGCAAACAACACTACTGTTTGATAAAATCCTTGGATCGCCTCTTGTCCCATCAACGTAAACATAAGTCCTCTCTGCATGTCTGCCCCCGCTGTCTTATGCCATGCTATTCAGCCGAGAAAAAATTCGCCATTTACAACTGTGTGAACAGCATGAAGCAACTCGAGTGGAAATACCAGAAGACAAATGGCTCCACTTTAAGAATTTACATCGAATGCAGCGAGTTCCATACATTGTAAGTTTACGCAATGATTGCGTAATGTTTTCATCAGTTTGTATAAACATTCTAAATATTTAAGGCTCCGTTGATAACATTTTGTAGTTTCTTGTAAAGTGCTCGCACCTGCTTCAACAGATGCTGCATGTGACATCTATAACAAAAGCATACAAACAGTTATAATAGATAAGAAACAAAAGTAAATTTGTGGAATCCGTATATGTTAATACATAAAATGTTATTAAAGAAACCGTGAGTGTTGATCTAACCATATTGCGTAATATCGGAAGCTAGTGCAGGACTATTGTGCAATATGTCATTATGCGAGAAAACAGGCCGAAAATATTCTATAATTGACATAGCAATTATGTAATTTGATTACATCATTACGTGTTACGTTATTAACCAACCTAATTTGAATTATGTCATCACGTGGGGAACACTAGGAAAACAAACTGAAAAATTTAAGAAACTAGCATAACTTGCATATGTTGGGAAGTAGTCGGAAGTATTACATAATTGTGTTGATTACATTATTATGCGTGAAATCAGACCGGGAGTGTTTCACAATTGTTCAGTTTGATTTCGTCATTACGCAAGAAAAGCAGTCCGGAACTATATATATATATATATATATATATATATATATACATATATATATATATGTATATATATATATATAGTATAACTAATATAACAATTATGTAATCAAATTATGTCATTGTGTGAGAAACTGGCTGGAGAACTTTATGCAAATTATGTAATGTCATTTGAAATTATGTGTGAAAAACAGAAATTGCATAACTGATATGCAAATTATATAATTTGATTACGCCACTATATCGAAATAACCTGGCTGGAAGGGTTGCATACTGATTATGTAATTTTATTGCACCACTTTGTGGAAACTGGTCAGATTGGAAATACTTGTTAAATTAAGTCATATTATTACGTCGTTAAGTGTGAAAAGATGATTGGAAATGTAGCTTAACAACTTAATCTGATTATTTCTACTTATTTGAATAATATATAAGCCAATTGCATAATTTGATTGCGACATTACATTTGGTTGACTGAACGGAGAGACTGAAAATGTTGTATGCATATTATGTAATTTGATTATGTCATAGCGTGGTGGCGGGCAAGATCGGAAATGTTAAGTAACCAAGTTAAGTACATTAGACTGCAAATATTGCATACTCGTGCTGATTACGTCATTCTGTGGAGAAGTAGCTGGGGAGATCGAAAATGTTTAGTTTGACAGCTAGTAAAACAAGCACAATGTATTTGACAGTACTGTTCTCAAAATTCTGAAGACAAATAGCAACTTACGTGTTTGTTCTTCATATGACGAGTCAGATTGTCCTTTCTAGTGAAACCAACACCGCACTGCTGACACGAAAAGATAATTGAAATAAAGATAAAAGAGATAAAAGAAACTAATTGAATGCAAAAGAGAGCGATCTTGTATAGAAGCAACCAGTCTGTAGCAGTGAGAAAGACACAAATGAGCTGTTTCCAAGTTTGTGTTCAATTTATACTTGCTTTGTTGGCAAAATGCCAACACTTGTTTAATGTTGTCATGGCAACAATTGGCAACATGAATTTGATTGGTTGGCTAAGTAGGCGGAGCAACACTTGGTCACATACTCTTGGATCACTCCTGTTTGAAAAAATAAATTCAGTTTGCTATGTTGTCGGTTTCAAAGCATGTGTTCCGCAAACATGGCTTTTCCTCCACTGTTGTGAACTGTGGCATATTTGTCACTGACAGTGAAGATAAAATTAGTGACTGGATTTCCCAATGTGTCACAATGTCAAAGGAAACGGTCCCTCATTACTATATTCCAGACGCACATCAATATTATTATACATTCCCCTTCCAAATTAGATGGTCCAGACAGGGTCAGAATTCCTGCAGAATACAGGTAAGCAATATTTTACTTCCTCATGTAGCTATAATTTTCTAAATGATCACATTCAATCGAAAATGATTCAATGTTATAAAACTTTCTAACTTGTTTCAGGTTTCCTACATTCAATCATCAAACTTTGTTGTCACAGCATATCCTGTTTAAAATGGTGATATCATTTACTTGTTGCAACCTTACAACATCTGTCAACACAAGAAGTAAACAATTTCAAGCTCATACGATTGCAAAAGTGAAGCCATGACTGGTGACAAATTTGGGTACAACAATTACATTCCAATTTTATGTTGAAACCTGTTGATTTGATGCTGTAAAATGTAAATAAAAAAGTTATTGACTGCTTGCATTGGTTTCATCAACATGCCTGCGCTTTACCAACTTTCCTTTGGCAGTCTTCCAATAATTGCGTCTCATTCCCACGATACTCCATTTAGTAATTTTTATAGTGGTACCTTTGAACTTAATGCACAAACGTATTGTTGTGTTGAGCAGTACTATCAATATGAAAAGGCCAAGTTTTTTGAAAACTGACATTTGTGAAATGATCATGAAGAGTAAATCTGGTGCCCACTGTAAACAGGTGAGCAAACGCATTCAAAGGTTTGACAAGCGTAAGTGGATGAGTGTGGCTGACGATGTAATGTATTGTGCTTTGCGAGCCAAGTTTTCTCAAAATGAACAGTTGAAGCACTTTTTGCTCAGTTCTGGCAATTGTTCACTAGTTGAATGTAACAGATATGACAGCTATTGGTCTTGTGGATTAGATGTAAAAGATTGTGTTTGTGTTTGCTACAGCTGTTGGCCTGGCGGTAATGTGCTTGGTAAATTATTGATGCAGCTTTTTTTTCCTGTACTGCCACACCCCCGTTGCTTTCGCGAGGAGGGGTAACGCCAGACCAAAATTTTGCTTGGGTCCACGGTCTGGCGTTGAATAATTGCATAAGCAATTACCCGAGGCGAAGGCAAGGCTACTGCCGGAGCAGAAATGATCACGATGCACTAACCGCATCATGACCACCCGTCAGCTCCATCCAAGGGGTTTCCCCCCTGCACGGCCAACTCCTTGAAAAACTCGGATAAAACTGATACAATTATGGGGGGATTCTGATACTGTCATACCAGACCTATATAATACAAATACTTTGATTGTTGTCAGCTGACAACAGACAAGTTTGACACATTGTTGACAAGTTTGACACATTGTATTGCTCGTAACTGATTTGTTGAATCCGTCGGATTCCAAATTACGTGTTTGTGGCCGGCTAGTGCAGAGGCTACCTTCTCACCTCTGGGCGGCCTAAATGTATGCGTAGCAATGTAATATTAGACAAAGTATTTTAAGCATATTGCATGAGTTAAAGTTCAACGGTACCGCTTGAAATCAGAAAGCAAACAAGCACAGGGGGACCTTTTTCACCCCCCATACCTATTGTGCTTTCTAACCAAGTGGCGATTCCAAGTTTTCTCATGCGTATACTTAAATCACTTAAGCACAACTTAACTGTTGATAATTATTAAATTTAGTAAATTGACTGTTTTTATTAAATAAGTGATAAGAAGTAGCAATAAACACTGTGGGGCCTTCCCTACTCCCCCATTTTATATATGCTCAAGATTAATAGATGAGATTTGAAAAGAGACTTAGCTGTTTCATTGACGGTTACTCGGCTGGCTCCTCCATCCTCCCACAGGTTACTTTGTCTGCGCCTGATAACCCCTGGCGCAGGAAGGGACACACCGCTTCATCATCCAGCCGATTTTACCGATTCAGCCGATCACAGCGTTCACTGTAGGAAAACGTCCACATCGTAAGTGAGCTTTAAGATTCCAGGAAAGGTGTCAGGTGGAACTTCGGATGGGTCGAACTGGACTTCACTCTTAACGTCCTCAAGCTTCTGGGGCCAAGTTTTGCCGGGTGAGAATTCGAAGATCGCGGAACACGGAACGCGGATGAGGTGGCTTCGAAAAGGAACTATCATGAAAGTAATTCAGGAAATGCCAAAAAACAGATTCAAAGAAAGTTATTGAATAAATTCTCAAAAAGCTGCTTGCTTTCAGCCAAGCAGCGGAGCAGATCATCCGATATATCATTGATGCAGCTTAGAGAAGAGTTACGAAATTGTTAATGTGCTAATATTATCAAAAGATAATAATGTAATATAAGTAACTAATCAAATTAGTTGTGAGTTTTTATAAACAATAAATAATGCCATATGAGATAGCTAATAGTTGGTTTCTTAAGAATGTTCATGGAATAAAAGGGTTAGTATTGGTTTGTCTTTCGTTGTGGATGGTTGCTTCCAAAATGAATGCTCTCAGCTTGCTTATCCGTGATTCTTTTAATGGAGAGTCAAATGGACTATTTTGCTGTAGGGTCAAGGATTGTATAAATGAAAGGTACAATATGTTGTGTGAATTATTGTGTTTGATTGAAGAAAGGTCTAGCGTTGAGGGAATGCGTCGCGTAGGTAAATCTTTGTTTGCTAAAAGATGGAATATTGGACGAATATGTGTTTTGTTGCATTCTGCATTTTATTGTCACGTCAGCGCAATTTGCCACTAGAGGACGCTTCGAATTTTTGTACCCTAATTGTGTGGGTTCATTGTGGTGGTGAGTGGATTGTTGATGTCAAAAAATTTCTGTCATTCTTTGATTTTGACATTGCTGTGAACGGTTGCTTTCTCTCTCTTTGCTCTGAGAATGTCTTTTTCTTGGGAACTTGTTGCAAAGACGGTTCGAGATAACTTGTCACTTGCTAGTAGCACTGCTATGTATGATACAATTATGGATGCTATGGACGCTGCTTCGGAGACTATTTACGACATTCCGGATTTTGGGGAACCGCTGTGATGATTATCACGCGATGGAAAAATGGGAAGGTGGTGGAAACTTGGACTATTTCTTATATAGCCAGTTCGTACTATGACTCTGACAGTGATGATGACATTTAATTGTATATTGTAAAATATCTGTAATTAATGTAAAAAAGCCCACAAAAAGAGGCATATAAGCCCACAAAAAGAATGAAAAAGCCCACAAAAGAGGCATATAGCCCACAAAAGAGGCATATAGCCCACAAAAAAGGGTGTAGCCTACGAAAACAGAAAAAAACTAAAAGAGGCAAAAAAGAAAAAAACCGTAACGGTAGCCTAGCCGTCTGATGAGACCTTTTGGCAGGGGTCGAAACGGTTTTTACCAGTCGTCATAGCAACAATGTTACCATAGCAGCAATCATAGCAAACATTAGGCTCCATTTAGGGTAGATATCTAAAATCAAAACTGTAACGGTAGCCTAGCCGTCTGACGAGACTTCTTGACAGAAATGGTTTTTACCAGTCACCATGGCAACAATGTTACCATAGCAACAATCATAGCAAACATTAGGCTCCATTCAAGACAAATATCTGGGAAATGTCATTTGTGTTATTTTTCTTGGTTGAGAGCGGTCGGTTGTAGACTACAGCTTATTTTTGTTAATTGTAGTTTTGTTAATTATATTGCAACTTTATAAAACTTTTTGCTACCTGTTGATTCACTTTTTTAAAACTTTTACAATCTACTTAAGGACAATGAGGTCAATGTTTATCAGCTTTGTAATTTTTAGTAATTAGGTAAAAACCAACCAATTGCGGGTGGTTAATTTTTTCAAGGTTTAAAAAATTGTTTTTTGGGGCATTAAGAAATTTTTTCAAAGAGGCTTAAACGAAGGTTAAAATAATAATTTAAAACAAACTAAACTTTTTGCTATCTGCTGAAATAATAGATTTGATCAGTAGATTCAACTTTTTAAAACTTTTTCACAACTTTATTAAACTTTTTGCAACCTTTTCCAACGTTTTGCAACTATTTCACAGCAACTTTTTGACTGACTTTTTATAAGTATTTTTTGACAAACCTTTTCAATCATCTTTACTAATTTTCAAAGAAACGTTTCACATCAAGTGGACAACATTTTTAAACATTGTTGATCAGAAGAATATAATTTCTTTTTAATAAGTTTTTAATTTTTTACAACTTGGAATTTTTGTACAGCTAATTTTTTATTTTTACAGCTGTTTTCAAAAACTGAAAAAATGTTTTTGACTGACTTTTTATAATTGTTTTTTTCACAAATCTTTTCAGCCATTTTGACTGATTTTTACAATGTTTCACATCAAGAGGACAACATTTTTTAAATATTGTTGATCAGACGAATAAAATTTCTTTTTTAAGACGTTTTTTTAATTTTTTACAACTTAAAATTTTTGTGCAGCTAAGTTTTATTTTTACAGCTGTTTTCAAAAACTGAAAAAAATGTTTTTAAAAACATGTACAAAAAACAATCGCAAAAAAATGTAAAAAAACATCTGCCTCCCTCCAGCGGCGGCGGCGGGAGGTTTCCGGACGCCTATTTTATCACTACTGTCGACCATAGGCCAGCCAAGTCAACAGGCTGAGATTATCTCACCAATGATTGGCCAGCCATTGGAAGCACTGGCCACCGCACAACACAATCAAGTTAATTTCGACTGGAGAATGAGTTCTAATAGAGTTCTCAAAAACTACTTCACGGGTTTCAGAGATTTTTGGTAGAGTGAGATTTCGCACTTCTACGGAGGGAAGAACTTTCCTGAGTTTGGGCTAAAACGTTTCGAGCTGCAAGAAAACTCAACGTTGCGAAATTTCGTGTTACCGCGCATTTGGCCGATTTTCTCGACCGTTAAGACTTGCTGAGCCAAATCCAAAAACGTCCCTCTACCCATTATATCCTTCATTTCATGGCACTCTACAGTTTGAAAAATCAATGTTCAAAATTTTTGGTTAATTAGCAGAGTTAATTAGCGGACTGCTCAATAGCAGTTGTCAAAGACAAGTTTTACGCTGATTTGCTCTCAAGCCTTCTGAGAATACCACGAGGAAGTGTCATTATTTTGGCCAGCGATTTAAGGTGGTGATTCCCTTTGGTCACATAGTTTACACCATTATTCTTCATTCATTACTTGGAGTTAAGAAGCCATTTTTAAATCAAAATGTAGCTTGACATTTTCTCTTTTTAATGCATGCCACGGAACTAATTTTGCTTTTATAAAATATTTTTAACACATTTTAGAAGAAGTCTAATTTTCCTGAATTTTTGCAGACACAAATGAATTTTTTGCGAGACATCGGTTATATCATTCGATACCTCCATCAAATTGCTGGGGACGATTTTTTTATTTATTGTGAAATCGCTCTTCGTTATAGAGAAATAAGCTGAAATGTGTGCGTACCCTGTATTTTGCCTACTTTTTATAAATTTGTCAAGCGATTACTTTAGTTAGAAAGCAGCAATCGGGGCAACTAAAAAATCGTCTCTGGGTATATTTGTGCAGAATACATTTGTTCAGTAGCAGCCATCCACTTTGCATGGTGAATGCTCCACAATCTTTGGAAAAGAATTGGTCGTGTTTTTGCAAAAATCGTATTTTTATGATAGCAGCCTACAGGATAGCAGTTGGAAGACGATCATGCGTCGGATAATTTGTCCCTGTGAGACCTTCAGATCGACGCCCTTAGTTTGATTTTACGGATTGCGTAGTTCAAGAAATGTTGGATTATTTGATATCTGCAAAAATGACAAGTTTTCGACGCCAAAACAAGAAAATCCGCTATATCTCACGGTAGAGAAAAGCTAGAAAGGTGCTTCAAAAAGCAAAAATGTAGAGCTCAACAAGATCTTTCGAATGAATATAATGATAGCTATGCAGCTGTTGTGTAAATGTCAAAAATCGGCAAAAACGGCGCTGAACGGAGACGTCAAAGTTTTGAAGCGGGATTGACGGAGGGTGTTAGAATGCTAAAAGAACTTATTTTGGAAATTTTCATCAAGCTTCATCTTGATTGTAAAAAAACTCTGTAAAGAAATATAAGAAATATTATATTATCTCTCTATAAAGAAATCACTAAGGCAGACAAAAGGGAATACCTGAGTAAGCGACCGGATGAAATGGAAAAAGCTGCTGGCAATGGCAAGATCGCAGGACTGTTTAAGGTTATGAAAGGTCTGTCTGGGCAGAACCCGGTAGCTCAGCATACATCAGGCGTTATCGTGCCACTGCACAAAAAGGGCAGCAAGTGCGACTGTTCCGATTAGAATCACTCTGCTCTCAATCGCAGGAAATGTTTTAAACTCGTCTTGCGTCGACGCCTGCTAGCTCTTTTTGAGCGGCGTATGCGTATGCGTAAAATTGTTTGTATATAGGTATACATTTGAACATTTGAAAAAATTTCCTACCTCAAATCCCAAAAATAGCGATAAATTAGCTCATCCCAAAAATAAATGCAGTTTTTGAGCCAAAATTGAGGGAGACATACCCACACAAAAACTACGGGGGAACCCTGATGAAACAAAACAAAAATTGAGAAGAAATTTGAAACATTTTACGAACGGGTTCAGGCAAGAAAATCCGTAGGCTCCTGGCAGCCTAATGTAGCGGGGCTAGTGAGCTTCTCTGCCTACTAACCGTCAAACCATTATGTGGGACATTACTCACTGAAGCCCTGTAGGACTGTTTTAAACCACAAAGCCCTACACCAACCAATTCACTTTTTCAAGTTATATACGGTCTAATAATTGGTATAAGATTAGGTTGTTAGGCTAATGCGGTAAGCTGTCTTAGTCCATACTTTCCAATCTGATCATTTATTGCATTTACCAAATAAGGAAGCAACTTTTGGAGTACCAACGTTTATACTTTGGAACCATTTGAAGAACACCAGGTATAGTAGCAACATGTTGTTTTCCCGAACAAGCTGGGTCAGACGAATTAATTTAGGGAATTAAAAATTATTATCTAATGGTGAATTAAAGGAATTAGAATTGCAAATTTCACTAGCAAAATAAATTGGTTAGTCCGTTTACAGGTATGAGCTCAAATTTTCGAGCAGCACAAAGCGTTGGCTGCAGAAAACAGTAACAATGAATGTTTAGTACCCGTGGCATATTACGAAATCTAGTGCACCGTAATGAAGATGAAAGTCATGTTACACCGAACCTTCGGAATACCGCATATACTGTTTGGTAACATACATTAAAAACATACATACATACATTAAAAAGGCTAATGTTATAAGGTAATGCTCCGGCAAACTGCTTCACAATAATTGCTTTACTAAGAAGTCGACGTGATCAATAGCTGCAACCTAACCAGCAAACCTCGCTGGCTCTGTCAATCCTATTGGCATTTTTTCTCTATTGAAATGTTCTCTACATCGTTGTTTACAATCATCCTCAAACCGTTGATTCTTGGTGCCGCAATAAGTGCTGTAGCAAGCTGCTCTGTACTTCGTCAGCCTGAAATATCTGGGGGGATTTTCTATAGCAGTGATCGGATCTAACTGCATTTCTTTGCAGTCGTGATAACATTTCATGACAACATCGCTTTCATCCGGCAAGCTACAGGGTTCAACGCATGTTGAATCCTTCAGCTGCTGTATGTTGTATCCTGCAGTCCCAACCAAGCACAAAGCAGCAACTGCAAATATATAAAACATGGTGGGCCCTGAAAATACATGTTTGCAGTTTGAATAACCCGCAGTTCAACATGTTAATTACTATATCAATTGCATAAGGGGAAGAATGAATGAAAACCAAAAGAAATTTGTCGTGGTCATAACTGTTCAGAGCATTACGTTTTGAACAATAACCAAAAACAACGGAGAATAACCATTTTTAATTTAGTTCATATAGTGCAAAAGCGACTGCTTAGCAGAAATCAATTGATTTGACAGTACTTGTGCACACATAGTGCAAAATCTGAGTATAAATGGCGAATGGGAAGATTTTATACCAAATTTCAAACCTGAGCCTTTTTTCAATTTTAGGTATTAAAACCAACTACTTAGAACTAGTGAACACTTCCTGCCGTCTTCACATATCTTCTGTAAATCTAAAACATTATTGCTGTTTTACCAGGTGCGAAAATCTGAAAGCAAAGACTGCTGCCACATGTTACCCATCGTGTTTATGTATGCGCTGACAGGTTAACAGGGATGGGAGATTTGGTTGAGTCCAGCTCTACTTCAGCCCAAATAAGGTACACCCCCTGCCGCCTTCAGAGGTAAGAGATAAGGAAATATTAGCCATGGGCAAAAATAGTCGTTAGACTGACTTTTCTTATTATCACTTTAAAAAACCTACACTTACGATATGTAAACAAATCAAATTTAATGATATTTTCACAGTAATTAAAAATGCCTTTCCAGTTTTCCTAACTCTGGTGCAGGTATCTAGAATGTTGGAAAATGATTTTTATTACTAAGCGTTACATCTTCGAAATATTAAGTAACGTCGTGCTGACGCTTCAATTCATCTCGTGTCGATAGTTTTTTGGAATAGCTCACCGCCTCGTTCATGTGTTGCACCAAACCTATTAATTTTCAGATTTCTTGAATCTCCCATTGCAAGCTTTAAAATGAATGTATGCATGTATTCTAACTCCCAGGATGAATATATTACGATAATGTTATTTTTTGGTAAATAAAGAAATTCTGGAAACTCTCAGCTTTTGGTTGGTTTCAGAACTGTTAGCCACAGCAATAAAGTTAGTGACGACGTTAGATATTTTTAACACAAAATAACACACAAGTAACAACACAAAATCCTTCTTTACGGTATGACACTCTAACTATATCTGTAATCACATATATCAAGCGATCAAAACTCAATCTCACAAAAGATTTATACACCTTTATCACTCTCACCACCACACGAGTCCCCTTTTTTGGGACTGACGCTCGGTCCTAATGGTGCACCGTAGACCGAAGGTCGAAAGTTACTCTCCGCCGAGGCGTGCATTTGTCGTCTGGACCTGCAGCTATAATGGCAGGCTTAACTCTGTCAATTGAGATGGTGTCCATTTTACCATGAATGTCTAGAGTAACAGTTTTTTCGTTAAAACTGATGACCTTAAACGGCCCCTTGTATGGCTTCTGAAGGGCCTGCTTTGGGAAAGTACCGCTTCTGAGCACCCACAGGTGAGTAGCGGAATGTAGGCTGTCGGGGACGAACGACCTGGACTGTTATCTCCGTGTAGGTGGAAGAAAAGTTGAGACAGCAGCAAAAAGCTTGTTTACGAACACGTTTACAGGCTCAGCTGGCCGGATTGCGGAATCCGTGAAAAAGGATCCTGGCAAGCTTACGCTTGTGCCGAATGTCATTTGAGACGGTGAAAACCCGTGGACGTTCACAGTGTTTCTGATTCCTAGAAGTGTGAGGGGAAGATGTGAGTACCAGTGACATCCATCACATCTTGACCTTATCGCGTCCTTAAGGGTTCTGTGAAACCTCTCTACGGCTCCATTGCATTGAGGGTGATATGCCATTGTCTTTTTGTGTGTTATCCCTAACATTTTCATTAGTTCTCGCCACAAACCACTCTCGAACTGCCGCCCCCTGTCCGAGACAGGCGTACCCGGTATTCCGAATCGAGCCACCCAGCTCGCCATAAAAGCAGAGGCGACCGACTCTGAAGTGATCGTACGGAGGGGAACCACCTCAGTCCACGAAGTGAAACGGTCTATCATCGTTAATAAGTAGGTGTAGCCATTTGATGGTGGGAGAGGGCCCACTATATCGATGTGCACTGTGTGAAATCGCTCTGTAGTGGGAATGTCGCCCAAGGGAGTTTTTGTATGCCTTGTTACCTTAGAAGATTGGCAATCCTGGCACTCATTACACCACTTGCGTAATTCTTTGTTCATCTTAGGCCAAATATAGCTCTGTGATATAAGTTTTTGGGTTCCTCTAATTCCTGGATGATGCAAATTATGCATATCTCGGAGAATGGATTGTCGAAGGCTCTTGGGGACAAATGGCCTTAAGGTCCCATTTTTGTCTGAGTACGCTATGTTGCCCTGTCGTGTGGGAAGGTAAAATACTGGAATTCGTGTTGCTTCCAAAAATTTTAGTAGTTCCGTGTCTTTGGCTTGCTCTGATGCCAGAAAGCTGTCATCAGCGATTTTTATTGCGGAAATTCGCGATAGGGCGTCCGCAACTACGTTATCCTTTCCTGATACGTGAAAGATGGGCGCGTTAAACTCGGAGATGTAGGACAACCATCTGGATTGCTGCGGCGTAGGAGCTTTCATAGCAAGGCAACTAATCAACGGCTTGTGATCAGTTTTTATAATGAAGTGAGTTCCAAGGAGCCACTCGAAGTGTTTCAGTGCTGAATAAACTGCCAGAAGCTCGCGCTCAAAAGCTGATTTGACTTGTTCGCGAGGGGTGAGTTTGCGTGAATAGAATGCAAGCGGCTGTAGGCTACCGTCTATTTCCTGGTGCAGGACAGCACCAATAACTTTCGCTGATGCATCCGTCGTCAAAGATAACCGGGCTCCAAGGATTGGATGACTGAGGGTTACTGCATTTGATATCGCAGTTTTTAGTTTGGTGAAAGCTTCTTCTTCTTTTGAATTCCATGACAGCTGGGTGTACGCTTTATCATGGCGTTTACCCTGAGTTAGGTCAGTCAAGGAACTTGCTATTTCAGAAAAACTTGGGACGAAACGGTGATAAAACGCGCACATCCCGAGAAATCTTGTCAATTGGCGCAGAGTTTGTGGTTGTGGAAAGTTTTTGATAGCCTCAGTCTTATTTTGTGTCGGGCGTATCCCACGGGAATCTATTTGCACACCAAGAAAGACTAGAGACGTTTTAAGAAAATCACATTTTGCAGGTTTAATCAAGAGTACATAATAATAAGAGTATGCCACTAGGCAAGCTCTATGTTATCAGAGCAAAAACTATGCTCTGCTCGCTAACGGCCCACCCCCACCGCAAATTAGACCCTTCACTTCAAAGAATTTTGAGCGCTATGTTTGTGTTCTAAAGCTCAAAGCAGGCACAAAATTCGCGCACGCACTGCTTGTGTTTTCGAGCTTAAGCACATAAGCATAGAGCGAGTGAGCGTACCCCCGTTTCGACTAGGTACTGATTTGCGGGGGGGGTCACTAGGGTCTGTTAGCGTGCAGAGCATAGTTTTTGCTCTGATAACATAGAGCTTGCCTAGTGGCATACTCTTATTATTATGTACTCTTGGTTTAATGTATAAACCATTTTTATGTAAAGTGTGAAAGACTTTCTGCAGGTGTGCAAAATGTTCCTCGATGGTAGTGCTGGCAATGATTAGATCGTCTATGTAGTTACCGACGAATGGTAAGTCCTTGAGGATACCATCCATAAATCGTTGGAACGTTTGTGCCGAGTTGCGGAGGCCGAACGGCATGCGGCGATATAGGAAGAGACCAATGGGAGTAGTAATAGCGGTCTTGGGTTGATCTTTCTCCGCAATTGGGATCAAATGATAGGCCTTTGTTAGGTCAACTTTGGAAAATATTTGAGCAACCGCAGAATTTGCCGACCACGTCGCTTACGTGTGGCATAGGATAGCGGTCAGGAATCGTTTTAGCGTTAACGGCCCTGTAATCACCACAGGGACGGAGTGACCCATCTGGTTCAGTTACTACGTGAAGAGGCGACGCCCATGGTGATTCGCCTCTATAAACGATACCTAATTTTTCTAGTTCGTTACATTCTTTTTGCGCCGCTTTCAGTTTATCTCCGAAAAGACGTCCGACTGAATGCCGGCGACTCTTTTGTAGTGATATAATGCTTAATCATGTTTTCACCTCTAACCATTTTATATTTAGGGCAGGTTAGGTCTTTGTATTTTCTTAACAAAGTTTGAAGGCGGGAGTTGTGGGGGTTGGGGACAGATACAGTGTTTATATGCACACAGTCTTTGGTATATAAGGAGTTTGACTGAGAGTCTATCAAAATTGAATGTTGTGAAAGGAAACCAGTCCCGATTAAAGGTTCAGACACGTCTGCAATTTTGAATGTCCATAGGAATTGCTTGTGATTTCCGTCTACAGAGTAAAGGAAAAAGGCGTGTCACCATAGTAAAGAATCCATTAGCTGCTATTAGGGTGGAAGTATCCGGAGGATTGTTTCCCCGGTAGTAAGTTTTTGGTAGAATGCAAAATTTACTACCAGTGTCTATCAGGAATTTTCCGTTAGGTTTGGCAGGAATGTAAATAGAGTTTACCCCGTCTAGTCCTGCCTGCTGGGCGGGGCTTTCGGGTTTAACGGTTTGGATGTCCAGGAACATGGTTGCTGGCAATTTTTAGCGGCGCTCCGGAAACGGTAATGATAATAACATAATGAACCGTCTGGGTTGTACTGTCTGCGGTTTCCTGACTTTGAAACTACGTGGGTTCACGTAGTGAAAGTCATGTACATTGGTACACGAACTGGTGAGACTGTGCCTCCGTAGCTCAGTCGGCAGAGCGTTTGCCTAGTGCGCAAAATGTCTTGGGTTCGAGTCCCACCGGAGGTCCGAATTTTTCGGACCTTCGGTGGTACATGACTTTTTTCTTCTTTCTCATTTCTCATTTGATCTTTCTCGACGGAAATTGCTGCGTTGAGGCATTCGGGATCGTACCGAGCGGTTTAGGCTGATGGCATTAACTTGATCTGTGAGAGCTTTGACCGAATCTTGGAGTGAATTAATGGTCTGCTCTAGGGAGTGTGATTTGTTATATGGTGAACTTATTCTGTTTACGGATGGTGCCGATAATTGCTCCATCATTTTGTCTGCTATGTCGGCAGCTCTTGCTAGGTCTATATCTGGGAGTGAAACGAGCACTACTTTGATGGCTTCCTGTAGGATCTCGTAAAAGCGTAAGCGTACTAGCTGGTCGTTATTCGGTGCGAGACGTTGAAGTTGTCTCAAAGCTACCGAAGGCTTTCGGTCGCCTAGCTCTTGTTCAGCTAACAGCTTACGTAAAAGTCTGTCGTCACTATCGCAAAGGTAGCGAATTATATTAGCTTTAATTTCTAAATCTATGCCACCTTCTACAAAGCAAGTAGGGCATTGAAGCAAGTAACGAATCCTTTTTGACCGCAGGCGAAGAATCTTCCAGCAATGGTTCACACTGTTTGAACCATGCCTTCGGATCTTTCGGGTAGAACGCGGGGAGTTTGATTCTTTTGGCCGGGCCTTGTTGAGGAACAGCAGCATTGAAATCGTAGTCCGTTTCGACTAAATCAACCGCTAACTGTACAGCTGCTAGCTCCTGTCTTTGGAGTTCGGCGATAATCAAGGCCTTGGTCGGTGAACAATGGAAATCGGGATTCGTTCTGTTCAAGATAGTTATGATTTGAACAAGTGCGTCTTCTATAAATCTGTTCAAATCGCCAATTGGTCCCGGGTTGGTTTCAATGTCACCACCCAAGAGTAATAGTAAGCGTAAAAATGTCCCAAAGCGGGCAGAATTAGTCCCGAGGTCCCACCGTACGCAAAATGGGCTTGATAACGGTTTAGTTCCTTGAAATTTGGCACGAAGTAGACTTTGGGAAAATATTATCTGGCTGTGATTGATGGAAGCGGCAAAAAGAAGAAACGTTCTATGGTTGCCCAAAGAGAAACTGTGCGAAATGGTTATCGTCTTGGTAACCATAAAAAGTAGCAAGCTGATATGCATGTCGGGGCCACCAAAATGTAACAACGCAAAATCCTTCTTTACTGGCGTGGTATGACACGCTAACTATATCTGTAATCACATATATCAAGCGATCAAAACTCAATCTCACAAAACATTTATACACCTTTATCACTCTCACCACCACATATACGATGCTGAACTACCATTCTGGAGATTGTTCGCAATTTATCAGAAGAAATTAATATGGAGATAACGCAATTTGCTATTGAAGTTTTATTTATTAAAATCGCTGAGTCGAATTCGTGAATGTTTAAATTTAATTTCTAACGAATGAGGGTTTTGTAAGCTTTGTGGACTCTTTTGACCTTTTGATTTTTTGACTGCATATACCCCAACTATTGGGCAGTCATAACAAATACAGTATGTACTGTTGCATGTTTCAGCTATGCTGCTTTGTATAGGGCTAGAAGTAGAAAAAATGTATTAAACAACCGGATACTAATAAAAAGCCAATAAGCGATAACGAGCAATGGGTTCTTAAAACACTTCACATCTGTGACAATTAATTGATGCGATTACTTCAATTTAGTCCTATGCGGTGGCAGTAATAACGAATGTATTATGATTGTAATTTTGGAATGTCAATTATGCTGCGTCAAAATAGAATGCAACATGAAGCACAATTATATCAAACTTTCTGCTACTAATCAAAAGCCACGAAAGCGAAATGATAACTGGTACGAGCGATGGCTAAATTTGCATTATTGATAAGAATAAGCTTTGGTAACCATTGAACTGTTAATTAGCATATTGTTCCAACACACTTCGTGGGAGTACTCGGGGTGGTGAAGTACACCTGAACCAGAAAGATCAGTAATAGCTTTATGATAGACAGCTATGATAGGCATGCATGGCTATGCAAAGCCTTTACGCAAAGACATATCTAACAACTGTTGAAGGAATCGAAAATGCACAATGAAAAGAGAATCTATCAAAGCTCTATTGGCATTTGAAACTAAAATTTTGAATGATGGAAGCATTGGTGCAGCGCAGTATTGGTTTGGACTGAGGGTTTTTGTGCCCAAATTTCTACCAACTTTTTCTTCCAATTTTCTTCCAAATCTTCGATCAACTATCCGGACCGACTGAGGCGATGAAGCTAAAATGTCATTTCGCAGATTTATTTTGATACGATAAAACACATTAAACACTATGCTGTACCTTTACTACAATCAAAATGAAACTTCACATAATCTATTCCTAACAGTCAGATGGTGCTTCTACTGTCAAATTACTGTTAAATATGAAGAAAGCAGACCAATTCTGTTATCGTCTAACTAGGCATGTATCCAACGCGACTGAGCAATATTGGAACAGTATCCACCATATTGGATATTAGCTGAGCAGCAGTGTCATTTACACAAGAACAAAATTTTAACCAATTCTTTTAATGTTCACGAAAATTTAGCGTGAATTTAATATATCAAATAAAAGCAAATAATAAGTCGTCACAGCAGGATCTTCAAGTTCTGCACGCATAGCACCCTGAAGTTTTGAGATGTGTGCTGACAGGCTCAATTATCTACCACGGTTTCAGTAGAAAATTCAAACTTATAACTATGAACCTCTGTGGACTACCTAAACGAGAGTTAACAAAATCGGAATTTGATTGGCAGGACAAAGACTCGCAGAAGCTTTTGTGCAACTCGCACTGATTCTGCATTTTGTATGCCACAGTGTTGGCGTCTGAGATGGGATCCCATGGGATGGGATGGCATGAAATTGAAAATTCATGCCATGTGGGACAGGGTTTTTTTTTTGGTTTTCGGATTTGCGTCAACCTTGCGTCCCGCTAAGTTTAAGTTGCGTCCGGTTAAGAAATTTTGCGTCCAGGTAGAATTTTTGTTTTATCGTGTTTTCTGTACAAAAAATTGATTTATATCAAAATTTTGATAATTTCTTTAGTGTAACACTATTTAGACTATTTAGAAAGTTGATGCTGCTTAATAACATTAATGCAGGAATACAAAGGTACCTATAGAACAACGATGAGGGCAATCTACACGACGGGGGGTCTGGGGGGCGGAGCCCCCCAGAAGTTGAAGAATTTTTTTGCAATTCCAGGATAATCCGCAATGGAAATGTTTAAAAAGATTTTATTTGGCACCTGTTGCATCTAACACAATACCTTGAGTAATTTTCAATATTATTGACACACATTATTCCGATATTTCAATGTCATACATAGTTAAACTAACTAAAGTATTAAAAATTAATGAAATATTTAGGAATAGCATTGAGAAAAAGGTAGTAAATATCAAACATACATTCAGTTTCAAAAACTCTGAGAACTTCTGATCCCTGAAAACAGTATTGAAAGTGAGTACCGGGGGGTCTGTGGGGCGGAGCCCCCCAGAAGTTGGAGATTTTTTGGCAATTACGAATTGAATCCGTAATGGAAATGTTTAAAAAGAGTAATGAAATGATTTAATGAAATAGTTATTAAATTAATATCACTAAGAAGAAAGGTAGTAAATATGAAAACACAAAGTCCATTTTCAAAACTCTGAGAATTACTGATTCCTCGAAAGATTAGTATAAAAGATCAGCGGGGGGGTCTGGGGGGCGGAGCCCCCCAGAAGTTGGAGATTTTTTTGCAACTAGGAATAAATCCGTAATAAAAATGTTGAAAAGAATTATTTTGGTATCTGTTACATCTAACTAAAGCATCAAATGCTATTTCGTTCTTTGCGTAAATTGCAGCGTGTATGCGTGGTGTAGTATTATTCTTCAAAATTGTGTTAAAAACTCAAATGTTCACGGTTATGCACATTGTAATGTTTTACTTATTGATGTGAAATTTGCGAGTTCAAAAAGATCTATGATACAGGTGGACAACGACTTAACAAATAACATTGAGACATGACCTTGCACCTGGCATTCCACGACAAAGTGGTAAACACCAGGGGTCTGGGGGCGGAGCCCCCAGAACTCGAAGAAATTTTTGGAAAAAACGGAAAAATTGGTACTGGAAACATTTAAAGTTTTTACTCTTACAAAAGTGAATTTTCTCCCGAAATAATGTTGCGTCTAGCTTGCGTCCCGTTAAAATTTCGTTGCGTCCAGATAAGAAACTTTGCGTCCAGACGCACATCTGGACGCAAAAAAAACCCTGATGTGGGATTGTGTGGGACAATATTTGCAAAAGACAAGAAGGAACTAGGAAGTAATGCTACTTTAAATCACTACAACTACTACTACTACTACTACTACTACTACTACTACTACTACTACTACTACTACCAGTCACTACTACACTTGACTTACAAATACATGTAAAGTATGCAGTTCAACCGCAAATACATAGAAAATATTGTTTCAAAAGCAGAAGCAAGACTTTAAAACATTTTGAACAGTTTTGTTAAGAAACACCCGTATTAAATACTGCGAGCGTTGCAGGCTTACACGCTGACAAGTCCCCCTCATAGTATAATATGGTGCCCGGAGAAATACGGTGTAAGGTCAATGGGTTTCCTTTAGGGTCAGTGGATAAGAAAATATTACCAAAAGGGTAACAAAAAATTGTAAATGGGTTTCCAAAATCTAAAAAAACTGGAAAGTAAAGTAGTAGTAAAGCAAAAAGTAAGTCTACTAATTTTCCATGGAAATGATAAAAATTCTTTATCTACGCATTCCAACTTTTTACAGTCTACTAAGATATCGCTGATTTTCTTTGCTTAGTGTCCCGTTTACGAAATGCTACGCAACCCAAATTTATGCATATGTTTCGATCTGCCTGAAATTTATTGGGTATATATATACATATATATGTATATATATATATATATATATATATATATATATATATATATATATATATATATATATATATGCATCTTTCCTGCTTTGTGAGCACCGCCAAATAACGGGTTCCTCCGCTGTAGCGCCTAGGCTTAGCGTGAGCGTGTTAGGCTTAGCGTGAGCGTGTTAGGCTTAGAAGAGAGGGTGCTTTTGCACGTTTAAGCCTAAGCCTTTTAAGCATAAGCTCATCTTAAGTTATTAAGCTAATTTGCAGATTCAAAAATATTTTGCTCACAGAGTAGGTAAAGTTCACATTTCTGTGGCGTGCCATTATGATCAAAGCTCATCGACACAGAACACAAAGCACAAAACAGTTCTCACATTACCAATCATGTACGCAACCGAGCAATATTTCCGAAGTAATATTATCTGAGACTGAGCTTTAGTGCCACTGACACTAAAACAAAACCAATTATTTTGAAGTTCACAAAAATTTATGAATTTAATGTCAAGAAAAGAAGTCGTGAATTTAGGCACGAATTTAACATCAAATGTTTTCGGGTACTGTAAACTTTTAAAATCCACCATAATGCTACTAATTATCCACAGTCATAACGAACAATATACTGCCGGAAATTTCAGCTATGCTGCTTTAATGCAGAATGAAAACAAGCAGCTCTATACAATTGAACTATGGGCTACTAATCAAAAGCCAATGAATATGATAAAGTTTCGAGCGAATGGGTAGGGTATAATTTTATGGGAACAATCTTTGGTAACCGCTGAACTGTTAAGGCTTTTACAAATTAGCATAGCCTTCCAACACACTTCGTGAGAGAACTTGGAGCTCCTGAGCCGGAAAGATCTGCAATAACTGTATTATAAAACCAGGCGCATGCCAGGCCGTTATGCGAGGTAATATCCATCAGCTGTTGGAGGAATCAGAAAGGCAAGATGACAAGAGGAACTGTTGACTCTACCTCAGTATTGTAGAAACTAAAATTTCCACCAAAAACTACTGCGGTACATACGATGTGGAAAGGTAAAAAATACACTATCACTCTGGAGATCAGCAACCTTAAATCTAAACTCAAATGCTACTGCAAACTGTTGATGGTGGCACCAAGCTAACAGTATCTAAAATTCGTTATTTTATGGTTTTGAGCCAGCAGTTTTCCTATATATGACACAAAATCGAGAAAATGTAATTACTTAGATGAGCGCTGACTAGACTAAAACTAGACTGAAGTTCATTTTGTGCGTAAAGATTTGCAGCATCCTGACCAACAATCCAGATTCACTGCGGCGAGATGAAGCGACAGGGTCATTTTCGCGGATTTGTTTTGATAGGATAAAACACATTAAACACTAATGCTGTAATTTTACTACTATCAAAATGCTTCACACAATCCCACATCTACCTAACCAATCATGTATCTAACACAACTAAACTAGTAAATTTAGACTTATAACTATAAACATCTGTGTGGACTACCCAAGCATTATTTAACCAAATCGAAAAATGATTGGCAGGACAAGGTATCGCAGAAGCTGTTGTGCAACTATCGCTGATTCCATAGCTTATTCAATTTCTAGCTATGTATGCCTAATGGTGGTAATATTACTATTACTATTGCCAAACTTCATTACAACACAACAACTTCTTTACTGTGCAATAACGTCGTATTTCTGCAGTCTACTTATTCCTCATAACTGGCTTGGGCATTATTCTAATGAGTGGCCTATGTTTCATATACAAGTCTTCTCTACATCTTCGTTTGCACACGTATTCAGGAAATTGTGAATTCTTGGTGTCGCAATAATTGTATTAGTATGGCACGCGTACTCCATGTTTATATTATTATCATTATTCTTATGATTAGTTTTCATTACTTATATTATTTTTCGCTTTATTATCAGCCATTGAATTATTCAAACAAAAAGTCTATATAAAAACAAAGTTATGTGTATGCACTTTAATCAGTTTGATTATTTGGCTTCGAAAAGGGTTCTTCAGGGCTAAGTCGAATGTATGAATTTCCATTTTACGTAAGGATCTCCTGGAAACTTAAGTGATCTGACAGGTTTTCTATGCAATCGTCGTAACATTCCAGTTGACAACTTCGCTTTCACCCAATAAAATGAAATATAAACTGAAAATCGATTTCTCTTTCAAATTTGGAGGCCCCCCAGAGCTACAAGCCGTAAAATTAGTCACTCTAGCTCACAATATTTACTTTTATTACTAGGCAACAATACAGTATTTATTGAGACGCAACAGCAGAATGAGGCATTTGACTTAATAACATTTGATTCGGGCAGATGATCTTCTTCATCATGCGGTACATCATCAATACAACTGCGGTATTCCGGAGACAGTTACAAGAGATTGATTCAGACGACGAGTTCTTAACGGTTTACTCAACATGTTGCGAGACAGACATATTGGCATTTTAACTGCAATTCATTAGGCTTATAATTAGCTAAAACTATTCTGAGGACACAAAACTGCCAGCATTTGGCTAACCTATTAGTAATCCCGTTGTGAGCGTAATCTCCTGATTTCCTAAGTATGAGTAACACAAATCGTCAAATCTAGCGAACATTTTTCTAATAAGACAAGGCAACTTTACAGTGACCGCTTCCCAAAAATCGCTACACGTATGTGTGTACATTGATAGTGGTAACATTAGGGCAAATTTTAATAGGCAGGTGGGGAAGTGTTTATGGGTCGCTTAGTACCACCTGCTTAAAAATCCACATTTAATTTGCTATTGCATTCTCTTACAATTAAGCAGTCTGAAAGTGTGAATTCAAGGCAAGTGAGCTTAGTACAAATCCCTTTTTTCAATGTGCGTGACCAACTCTGAATATGTGAATTCAAGCCTTTACAATTCAAAGGAATGCTACAAGTGCTAAAATGCACTTCTGAATGCATTTGGAACATTCAATATTTTCACCGAAACATGGGCTTAAGGGGGTCCACTTTGGAGTCATTTTTCGAACATCTCCGATTTTTCTCATTTTCACAAATTTTATTGGCCAAGTGTGATATTTTAACGAGTTATAAAATTTATGTAAAATTTAAATTTAATTCATTTCAAAGTAAAGGTAAGCATCCGTTAGACAGTGGAAATCTCAAAACTGGTGTGAGATACTGGGTAACATTTGATATCGTTTTAAACCCCTAAACAGATACTGTGTCACTGTCGCAGTAAAACAGAATTTTGAATTGGGCCTTCGAAAAAGTTTACTGAGTTTTTGAACCTAGCGAACTGCCGTAAATCGCTAAATTCTGTTGTTTTTGGTAACCAAAAACGGGGACCATGAAGTTTGACTGCATATTATAGAAATACAGATCCTAGCTAAAAATTCTAACTGTACAGTGAAGAGTATATGTATGAAGCTTTCAAACGATACCCAATGTTATTTGGAATCTTTTGCCAGTGTCGAGATTTTTTGGTGCAGAAATTTGGTTTTTTCTGCAAAATTGCGAAATGTGCTGTTTTTTAGAAAAATAGGCATTTTTAGGCTAAGCTATATTGTACAATCTCCTTTTTTGCATTTCATTTTATTTATTCATACCTTAAGATTAATTTTTAACATATATTATGCTGACAGCTATGTTCAACACTATTCAACGCGCTAACCGGGATCCTCAGACCCAAAAAGGACAGCTCACAAAACAGCGATTTTTCAATTTTTTGAAAATATGGCGTATTATATACCAATCGAAAGCTCTTAGTACAGGGATAAATTCTTCTCATAGAACTAATGGCTCGGAAATGCTTCTATTTTAAGCTAAGCGCTGTTAAAGATTTCAATACATCTGGGGGAACAGGGGCCTTGTTCCTCTGAATTATCCTTTAAGGAAGCTACTGATCATTCTCATCTGACTTGAAACTGTACGGAGATGTTTTCATTAATGTTTATTAAATGTGTATAATAAAATAAGCTAAAAATCTGACGTTGATTTGCGAAAACTTGCTGCAGCTGGCTGCACCCTCATATTCGCGTGGTATTAAAATTGTACTTAATGCATTTCTCGTAACTTACAGAGAACTGAACGAAACAACTTATTTTAAACAAAATTTAAACTCGACGTGTACGGCATATGTGGCTTATGTGTGGAAATGAGCGAAATCCGTGGTCTGAAAATTTTTCACGATGGACCCCCTTAGCTTATCTTAGACAAAACATGTGTGGTGACAACGAACATATTAGTCTTACTGTACTACCAAGGATGAAAATAGGCAGGCTAATCAGACCTCCGAGCTTATTGAAACTTAATACTCATATCACTAAACTTTCTACTAGTTGTCACTCAAAATTTCAGCTATTCCTTAGTTTAACCGAAAAAGATCCAGACAAGCAGCCAAAAGTAATAAATAGATTTTATGGTTTTTGCACATTTTATGCAACATGACTAAAAACATTGCTTTCAAAACCTATGCATTAGTTTATAAGTTTTGCTAACTTCAAACACTTCTCTAAATTATGCAATATCCTGAGGAAATTACACCATAATCACTGAACCTGAATAATTCTGTCACAGTTTGATTTCGAACACTAATATTCTAAGTTATTTTTGAGAACATATGGCGGCATATTATGAGAATGAGCGAAATCCGTGACTATAGATTTTTGACCAAAGTGACCCACCCTTAAGTGGGTGTTCCCGTAAGGTGCTGGTTCGGGTTCGTGTATTTTTGGGCTTTAAAAGCGCAACTGTCGTTGAAATTCATTCGAATTTGCTACAATTACATCATTTAGCCTAGAAAAAGTTTTAGAAAAGTCGCAACGTGAAAATTTTGGTTTTGAAGAAATTTCCTTTAATCCTCCTTAATTTAGCCTTGAAGCGACCATCCTGTGCTTTATCGCATATGTAGAAGCGCCTGCAAAGCTGCACGTTGAAGTGCGCTGTTTCGTGCGTATGTCTGAGTGTGCTACAGACAAAGTGTCTGTCACACAGCGGGCTTCCAAAAATTTTTGCACATGGCCAGAAAAGTGCAGAATTTCATTGATGCTTGCTGAAAAATACTGCATCTGCAGTTTATTAAAAATGACTATAATAATCTTTCTAAATAGTAAATTAATAAGGAAATTAATATTTCATTCCACTCCAGCTACAAAGTCCTGAAAAGTTCACTTGCAATTTAAAGAAAAAGAAGACTTTTTGAACCATTCTATAGTTTTGCTTTTGAAAATTTTTGAAAATTACAAAATTTTAATGCATACAAATTCTAATATGCCCTTCAATACCAAACGTCTAATTCAAAATTAAATAGACCGAATTCTCCCTCCAGCTTCTTGCTGTCTCCGATTTCGCCAAGAAAAGCGCTGGCGTTCAGCCCAATTTTTCCCAGGGAATCGTTTTGTTACGAATCGTTTAACCCTTTTCCTTTCTTGAAAAGCTCTCTGCTGTCCCAAATCGAATTTTGACCATCTGAATTGCCAATTTGCCGTTCAAATGCAGTTTTTGGTTTTTCCATTCCACGAAACCCAGAAGCTTTTCCTGGGGCTTTTCTTGTGCTACCAGTTCCCAATAGAAAAGCTGACTTCGACCCACCACCAGTTCGCTCGTGGGTGTGGCCACTAAGCGTAACAAGTTACATAGCTTTTTCACAAAATTGAGGAGCCTGGGGCAAGTTACAAGGCACGTATAAAATCTTACACTGAATGGAGATTATTTTGTCGGCAAAAACCGCAAAATTGGCGGTTACTAGCGTATACATGATTCATTCTCTTGTTAGTCATTAAATTATTGGGAACTAATTTCAAATGAGTATCGGCGGCTATACCTTTCACGAATTTTGTTTTCATTGAGGCCCAAATGTACTCCCAGTCGTTTTGGTTAACTGTAAGGAGTTTTTGAAATCATTTGGTTTTAATCTCTTCTCTTTTGTTCGAACTTTCCTGAGGACCAAAAATTCGTAAATTGGCTTTAACTTAGTTGCTTCGAAAATAAATGTTTTACCATCGAAACTAACAAAAGCAGGTGTGTACCATAATTGAATTTGGCGTTCCGCCTGCCTTAATCAAAGCGTGCCAAATTTTATGATAGAACTGAGCTCACCTAGGGCTGTTTCATAAATTGGATTAAACGGATTAACTTAAACTTTAATCATTTTATGAATACGCTCACGGATTAAACGGATTGAAGTTTAATCCGTGACTTAAACGGACCAGTTTAATCCGTCGATCAAAAACGTATTCATAAAGTACCGACGGATTAAACTTTAATCCGTGACGTATTCATAAAATCCCGACGGATTAAAAGCTTGGCGGATTAAACTTTAATCCGCGGCGTTTTCATAAAATGATTAAGTTTAATCCGTTTAATCCGTCACTTAAAAAACAGTTCAAAAACACAAGAGTTTAGTCCTTGTTATTTGCGGGAATTAAACGGACTAAATAACAAATATAGTGCCGATTACGTTTGGAGACATTATATTTAAAACTTTATTGCTCGTTCATTATTTGGAGTTAGGCAGCAATTTTTATATCAAAATGTAGCTTAACATTTGGTCTTTTTAACGGCTACGATGAAATGTTGATTGGTCTTCTGGAATTTTCTTTGCTAATTATAGAACGAGTGCGATTGTTGCAATTGTTAAAATTTTTGGCCGGCGGAAATAATTTTTTGGTGGGACATCGACTTTATCAGTCGACACTTCAATCAAAGCTAGCTATTCAATCTAGCTGAGGATCGTTCTTAGGTATAATGAAATCTCTCATAATTCTGGAAAGTCAGATATTAAAATGTTTGCGCAACGCGAATACTTTCTACGTTTCTCATTTTTCTCACGGAATAACTGTAGTTAGAAAGCAGCAAAATAAAAGCTAAAAGCTGCAGCTACTAAAAGGGGTCTCGTAGAGGAAAACTTTAAATTAAAAAACTTTTAGAACTTTTACAACAATGTCGCCATTCAACAGAAGGAACATGCCGACCGATAGTTTGAGGTGAAGTTACTCAACAACCGTATGACTCCAGACTGTAATTTTAGAAACTCGTTAAAATATATCTTTGTTCAATAAACTCGTTAACAGCTGACACTTTTTGAATTTTTTTACTATGCCCGGACTAGGAAGTCGGGTATTTTTAATATTTTAGTATGCTTAGTCCATCCTTATCCACTATATCTTTCAAAAACTTTTGAAAATGGAAACTCTCTTAATATTTTATTAGTAGCACAGCATCTAATGTCTCATGCCTGTTTTTAATATGCCGAAAATCAGCGCCGGCAGATTGCGCAATGTCAGCACTGTTAATAAATTTCGCATTTCACATGGCTTTTCGAAACCAGCAAAATTCGCATAAAATTTTCTGACATGCTGGCTAAATACTGACCATCAATTTTTGACCATCGATTTCTCAAAACGGTAGAATTGGCCAAAATTTCTTTTTATGCCTTGATATGAAGGACATGTTGACCAAGGTAATTTTGTTCGCATTTGGCTCCACGGTCTTAATGCTCCAGAAGATCCGCCAAATGTGCGGTGGCACGAAAATTTACAATTCTGCATTGAGTATTCGCGCAACTGGAGAAGGCTTAGCTCAATCCAAGAAAAATGTTGCTCCGTAATAGTGCAAATTTTTCGCCCTGCCAAAAATCACGAGAATCTATTGGGTAGTTTTTTCAGAAATCAGGGTTCAATACAAAATAAATAATAGCAGTTTCGCAAAAATGGAATACCTAGCTTAAAGCAACGAGCTCCAGCTTAGGCATTGATATATGATGTGCTTTTAGATTGGGTGAGCACAATTAGACCAAAATTGTCTGTAAGATTTGGCGGCAACTTTGAAAAACTAGTTTTCTCAAAAATGGCCATTTTTTGACCATGAAATCGTTTTGGTTCGTACTGACTTAACCATTATAGAGCTAGTTCAAAGGTTCATGTTCAAAGTTCAAAACAAAAATGTTCACTTCGCTGCCCTCCTTCCAGCCATAACAACCAATCCGATGTATCAACTACGTCCTGAAAGAATAATGGCAAAATCCAAAAAATTTTCACTTAAAAATGCGGGACTGGTCTCCATATTGTTAAAGAGCAGAGAAATACGTTATTCTGTAAGTTTGCCTAGTTTCGCAAAGGATTGAAGCCACGATAGTAAAAATATCAAAAACGAAACCAGTACCTTAATGTGGTGATTCCTTTTGGTGACATCAACATTGAACAATTATTGCTCATTCATTATTTGGAGTTAAGAAGCCATGTATATATCAAAATGTAGCTTAACAGTTTCTTTTTTAATGGATACAATGAAACATGTGCAATATTTCAGATTTTTTGCTGACTGAAATATTTTTTCGTAGCTCGGGTCCCTTTTTTAATTTTTGTGAAATCGATCTTCGTTATAAAGAAATTAGTTAAAATATAAGCGCAGCTGAATTTTGCCGACTTTTCACAACTTTGACAAGCGACTAGTTTAGCTTGGAAGCAGCAATCGGTGCAACTAAAAAGGGTCCCGTTGTATTTTTGTGTAAAACACATGTGTTAAGTATAAGTTGTAGCCGTTCTAGGTTACACAGCAAATTCTCCACAATCTTTGGAAGAAATTTGGTCATGTTTTTCCTGCTGCGTCACGACGCAGCAGGTCTACTATAATCGGTTTTAAAGGAAATCTAATCATGTTGTCAATGTTATTCATAGACTTTCCTATGAAATACACATACTCCACGTTGAATGTTCAAAGTAGGTGGATGTTTATGCAAATTAAGTTTTAACAAAAGAGCAAGTTTTTGCATGTGCACATGGAAACATAGAATTCAAAATATTATTATAAGTTATAAGTTATAAGGTATAAGTTTTGACGAAAAGCATACTGATTCTAAAGAAAGTAAAGGTGTTCTATGTGACAATCAGTATTCATCCTATTTTAGGCACCGTTTCCGGAACTCATATGGATAAGGAACTTAAGGTGCTGGTTCGGGTATTTGCAGCAAATTTTGAAAGACTGTAATTTGGTCAATTTTTGGAGTTCAACAATAATTTGTATATCATTTTAAAGCTTAGAATGTGCTTGTTACAACGAGGTACAGTATAGCTGTCTCATTTCAACTCTTCGGCTTGAAAAACATAATATTTGAACAACGACTTGCAATAACATGAAAACAATTTTTGAACATGGATTTCTCGAAGTGTGGGAAAACTCACGAAAAGCGGCCAGTTCAGGCTTCAAAAGAAACGTCTTCCCGAGGGCTATTTTTCCGAAATTGTTTAACGAGTAAAGAAGCTCAAAATTTTGAGAAAAACGTAAATTTGGTCCGATTTTCGTCAAAATTTTCAAGTTTGGACGCTTATTTCCCTCGAACTGAAAGTCAAAATGCAAAACCATGAAAAATAGCCCTCGGCATTTGTCTCAAAAATACATGTGTAAAGCCGTTTTTTAATTGATTGCATGAGTTGAGAGAAATCCGTGTTCAAAACAATCTAGTTGCGATTTTCAAAATCTCACATTTTCGCTGCTGTGCGCCGGCAGAGATACCGCAGAGAGCTCTCCTTTGGGCGTAAGATGTTCTTTAGGACCACAAATATGGACAATACTAGACCGACGGACCAGAGCTGTTGAAGCTGTCGAATTTTTGCAATATTTGATTTTCCGAAAAATGACCGGTTTTGGACCTCGAAAATCAATTTTCGCTGTTATTTCTTAAACCTTAAGGAATCGAAGAAAACTCTCAAAAGCAAAGTTGTAGGTCTTGGTGAGAGGAGTCGAATGACTATAAGTTCATCCATGTAGGGTGGTCACAGTGCAAGTTATGGCGGAATAAAGCTAATTTCTCCAAAACTCACATTTTCAAGCCGCGACTTTTCTAACATGTTTTATAGGGTAAATAATGTAATTGGTGCAAATTTGAATAAATTTTAACGACATGAATTTTAAAGCCCAAAAATGCACGAACCCGAACCAGCACCTTAAGGGGGAGGTCCATTTTTGGTCAGTTTTTCGACTTTCTCCGATGTCGCTCATTTTTACATATTTCATAGTCCAAACTGTATATTTTAACGACTTTTTGAAATTAAAGTTGTAAGTCTTACGGTTGTTGAGTAATTTGACCTCAAAGTTGAGATTTTATGTGTTAAACATAGGAAATGTGAAAAGTTGTCACTTTGTCACGTGCGCCAGAGAAATCTCGCGAATGGCAAATAGGATCCAAACTTTATATCATATTTTTGCCATGTTTCCAATCTGTGATTTGTAGGAATCAGAATTTTGATTTGGGTTTTTTAAAAAATTTTAATGAATTATTGAAATATTAAAATTTGGCACCAAATTTAACAGACATCAAATTTTAATTCTTCAAAAATTCGTTAAAAATTTTTAAAGGAATAGATCAAAATTCTGATTCCTACAAATCACAGATTGGAAACATGGCAAAAATATGATATAAAGTTTGGGCGGATCCATTTTGCCACTCGCGAGATTTTTCTGGCGCACGTGAAAAAGTGACAACTTTTCATATTTCCTATGATTAACACATGAAATCTCAACGTTGAGGTCAAACTACTCAATAACCGTAAGACTTAGACTTTAATTTCAAAAATTCGTTAAAATATACAGTTTGGACTATGATATGTGTAAAAATGAGCGACATCGGAGAAAGTCGAAAAAATGACCAAAAAATGGACCCGCCTTAATAGGCTATAAAACTAATTTTGAATTAATACAGATGAGATGTGTCGGTTTGAGGTTACCAACGTAAGTTATTCAGTTAAGCTATGGAACGATACAAATCATCATTCCAATTCAAAATTGATTTCAGTAGAAACCGCATCAAAGCCTATTCTACAGAAATAAGTTCCAATGCTATGAAATGCAGGTTGAATTTAAGCTCAGCTCACCACTCCTCATGCAAGGCCATATAAAAGCAGAGAATCACTTTTGATTGACTTGCAGGTTGACTGCGGTGTCGATTGATTTCCGCATAGCTGCTTTTTCTAATACAAATTTTCTATACTCGCAGCAGGTCTATATTTAGGGGAAATATTCCTAGAATAGGCCCATTTTGCACAATAATCTTGCTTGTTGCAAAAACTATTTTTGTATGATAACAGCCTACGGGATAGCTATAAGATAATTGGCCTCTGTGAGATTTGTGTCGTCAACCAACATTACGTGCCCAAAAGGAATCACTACATAGCTTAAGGTGCTGGTTTCCTTTCCTTTATTTTTGACTCCTACGGCTTTAATCCTTTACGCAAAGGGCTAAAACTTACGAAATAACCTATTTCCGTGCTCCTCAACATTTTAGGACCAGTCCCGTATTCTTAGGCCAAAAGATAAGAAAGTTTTGGTTTTTGGCCTTAAGCTCCCAGTAGGTAGACAAGACACGGGATTGGTTGGTATGGCTGGAAAGAGGACTCGAAAATGAACATTTTTGCTTTTACAACCTTTGAGCTATCTCCAGTGGTTAAGTCAGTATAAGCAAAAAACTGTTTTTAGGGTCAAAAAATGGCCATTTTCGAGGAAATCAGTTTTTTCAAAATTACTGCCACATGTTAAGGACAAAATTGGCTTAGTTATACTCAATCGATACATCGTCCAAATGCACATTTTATGAATGCCTATTAGCCGGACTTTATTGCTTTCAGCTAGAGATTTGGCCGAAAAATTTTGGCAAAACTGCGATTATTTTGTTTCGAACATCGATTTCTCAAAAACTACTCGACGGATTCCGGAGATTTTCGGCAGAATCGAAATTCGCTCTTCTGCGGAGGGACGTTTTTCTTGGTTTGGGCTAAAACATATTGAGTAGCAAGAAAACTCAATGCGAAGTTGCGAAATTTCGTGTTCCTGTGCATTTGGCCGATTTTCTCGACCGTTAAGACCTGCTGAGCCAAATCCAAAAAAACATCCCTCGGAACATATGTCCTTCATATCGTGGCACAAAAAGAACTTTTGGCCGATTCTTCAGTTTTGAGAAATCGATGTTTAAAAACTTTTGGTCTATAGTCATCCTGTTAGATGTCAGCTTGTCAGAGAATTTCTGCTACGTTTTTGCCAATTTTGCCAATTCTGTAAACTCATGTGAATTTACAGATAATAAGCTTTAAAACGATGTATAATGCTCTTTGCAACTCCCAAAATTGCGAAAGTTATAGCGTTTCAAACAAATCACCACAAAAGCACTGCACAAAAGGATACCACCACCTTAAACACAATATTTTTAGGGTTATCTGGCTTTCCAATAGCTATAATAACACGTCGGAGTCAGCTCTGAATGGTTGGTTTCGCAGAATGTAGGAGCAGTTTTGAGAAATTGCATGGGGTAGTTTTGAGAGGGGAATACAAAATATGTGAAATTCCGCAAAATTTGAGATAGCCAAGAATTCACCAAAAAGCAACCCCACCCTTCTTGGACGTGAAACTACGCATTATAGAGCAAATTTCTACAAAAAATTAAGAACCCCCGTGAAAATAAAAGCTGCAAGAAAAAATTAGTGGGTCACACAGAATGCGTGAAAGGGTGACATTTATTTTGACGTGACCCATTTAATCTATGTAAGCATTGTGCTAATAATACCATTAGTAGCAATCTATTGCTACTACAAATGAGCAGTTAATTCTCAAGCAAGCAGTCAAAAAGTAAACCTGAAACTCTACATTGTAAAATGTAACAAAGTTTGATATGTGCAACTAACGATACTAAGAATTATATTATTGCAGATATTAGCTATGGTTTGAAGTAGGACTGTGCCACTCACTAACTACAGTAATATAATATATGCTTAAAATTTACAATTGTAGTATTATTCAGCTAAATTAATATTAATGGACTTTTTGAAATGGGTGAACTTAATTTGTATTCACAAAATCATGATTAAACTTGCGGATTAAATAGATTAAAGTAGTAGGAAAATGCGGGAGCTGGCCCCGCATCAGCCTTTAATCCCCCCTAATACCTTTTATCCGCCCCGATGAGGGGCCAGCTCCTGCAATTTCGTTTTGGGGCATTGAGATTTATCCAGCAGGGGTTTGGGATTATTCCGCAGCTCCCCCAATTTATTTGATAGGATTAGGTTTAATTAATCCCCTTGTCTAAGGATCCCGGGATTAATCCAGAGGAATATCCGCAGCTTCCAATCCTGTTTGGGATTAAGGATTAAAAAGTTAACATTTTCTAAAAATCATAATTTTTGGGATGAAATAACTTTAGTCAACAAGTTTGTAATTTTTGGGGATATATATAGATAGTAATCCAAAGGGATATTGGGATAAATCTGGAGCTCTTGCATTGGATATTTGAGATATGGGTGAACAAAAATATGGTAAAATTGAGATGAGTGATATGATTTTTAATTCAAGTAATGCTGCTATATCTGCGCACTTTGTCCCTAATCCATAGTTTAACAAAAAACAACAATTATTTCCATTACGCAAACCTTAAAAAACTTCGAAGGAAGTCTTTGACTATGCCCAATTAATAATTCATGATTATTTGCAGAAATCTGCAGGCTATATTACACACAGAACTATATTAGTGAAACCCTGTAAATATTAATCTAATGTAGAAAGTAGGGGTTAAATGTTCAGGTATATATATATATATTCCATAATAATCCGAAATAATTACTATCCATAATAATTCCTTTTCGAAGAGCTGCAACGTTTGTCCTATCCAAAAGGAAGTGGATTTAAAACTAACCCGTAATGTGATTAATCTTGGTTTTTCAGTCTTCTAAAAATTTTATTAAGAGGAAGAATAGTGTTCCAATTTAATGTTTTCTCAGCATTATGCAACATAAAACCTAATAGAATATGGGCAGCTAGCCTTTCATGTTTTAGTTTGCAGTTTTTCTGAGGTGTTACACAAGGAAAACCTACGTCAATATTAGCTGCAGTTGTTGCAAATGCGGATTGCTGCTATTAAAACGTTTTTCTAGCCACCAAAAGGCATTCATTTGTCAAAAGAAATGAAAAACTCTTGACCAGCACAACTTTGTTAGAAATCTTTTTATAACTAGAATGAATTGATAAAAACTAAAGTCGGTGGTTGGCACTATATTAGTACAAGGCAGAGATGAAACCGGGTCACTATTTACTGACCCGTTGACCCGGTGACCCGGTCGACCCCTGACCCGGTGACCCGGTGACCCGGTGACCCGGTATTATTGAAAATTCAGGTTTAAGCTTGCAAAAGATAAAAATACTTTGTTGGGGTGCGGTGAGTGTTTTTTACCATTTCGGACATTTTTGACGACTAAAATATCACGTTGGGCAATAGTAAGTGAAGTCAATAGTAGTAAGTAAGTGAATAGTAAGCCGGAAAAAATCAAAACAGTTTGTACTATTTTGCACTCAATAATGTGAAGTAGACTACGAGCTTTTTGAACCAAACAAACGATAACAAAATACTTTGCCAAAGTCATAACATCTAATTCAAATCATTTAACATTTTAAAGATTAAACATTTAACATTAGCACTTTTCTGTTATATCATTGTATATTTTTGTAAAACAAAAATATTTCATTTAGTTGTATGATTGAAGTTTCACTCAGCTGAAATTCTTTGGAAATACTTTTTCGTATGGCTAAGAATTCAGAGAATATGAAATAAAATCAATCACAATAGGTTCCTAAAGATATGTAGTATATAAGCCATAACAATTGCAAAAATGTAAAGTAAAACTCAGAATCTGTGAACCTGGTTTTGCTGAGATTTTCCTTCTTACCGAGATTTGAAACCCACAGCCTGACCCTCTCTCTCTAAAAAAAGGCAGCAGCGATAAAGCACTTACAGTAGATAGAGCATGGAGGATTTTAGATTTCAAAATAAAGATTTCAGCCTCTCAGGGCCCATTTCATTGTTTTCATTTTCTAGTTAAGAGTCAACGCAATGATTTTAGTTTCAAACCTAGGTCTAAGCTCGACAGGACATTACAAATATTATAAGGACACTACTACAACGACAAGCATTTAAGAAAACTACACGATTAAGTTAAGAATATTTCTATTGCTAGTGTTTGAGTAATTGTTGGTTTTCAATTGGCAAAAATTGATAAAACTTTTAAAAATATCCTATAACCGCTGAAAAATTTCTCCAATCAAAAATACCGGGTCAAGACCGGGTCAGAGCTCCTGACCCGGTGACCCGGTCCATATAGTGACCCGAACTGACCCGGTGACCCGGTGACCCGGTGACCCGGTGACCCGGTTTCATCTCTGGTACAAGGTATTGGTATAAGCCGTAAGCTGGTAAAAGGAATGGAGCAGTTGGCACAACATATAAATAGTTTAGCCAGTGTCATCCCGCGCTGCAACTTAGTTTGCTTGTTGGTTTCAGTAAAAGCGTATATCTTAAAGTGAATTCAACAATTGTGCCCTTATTTAGTACGCATATGCAAAGATTACTGCCGATTTTTATTTTATTTGGATGACTATTTCATAATTACTAGTATTACCAATTAACTAATACAATATTTATTGTCGTTATCCATGGAATATGATAGTTATGATTACATACACCAACGTTTCGAATATATTTCTTTGCTTAATGCTATGCAGTATGTAAGTACTACTCAGTCTATATGGTATATAAGTTTTCATTTATTTGGAATTATTAGCTTCGATTGAGCAAATAGTAGCAATAAAATGACAGCACTAATACCTGTTGTTAGATGATCAATTTTTGTAAGCACGAAGGTCTCGGAACTTCAGTCGCCGCAGTCACTAAGTTTGCACGATTAAAATGCAAGGAGAAATACAAGAAAGAACCTATTTGCACGGCATTGAAACAAGGTCTACGTGCACATACCTTAATACATTTCAATTTTCATGAGAATATTCAAATAGTTGTAAATACATAAAACAAACGAATATTGAATTAAATTAAATTAAATACATATAGTTAGATATACGTTGGATTAGCGACACCATTCGAAGAAAAGTTATCCACCTTTCTTCGCATATACAGCAGCAGTCCCATATCATTAATCATTTTTTTCTTTATCAAATAACCTAACATAAACACCATATGAAAAATAAACAGAATTAATAATATACACAGCCAAACAAAAAATACAATGAAAAATTTAGAATAGTAGAAATTCAGGGGAAGTAAACACATAATATACTGCACATTCACATTTCCAAAACTGTACATTGATACTCCGCACTGCACTTCTGTCGGAAATAAACTTTTATCTGAAGAAAAATTATTATTTACAATGGGATAAATGAATAATCCAACCAGTATAGATTCACAGACAATTAACGATACAGTCAGAAATTTACAAAGAAAGAATATCTTACAGTAAAATTTCTTCTTTGCCATGTAAACTACCAGTTCAGAATTTTTAGCTTAGTAAAGGTAATGTAGAAATCTGTAAATGCTTAAGTAAAGTGTACAGGTATATTGATGATATCACGGTAGTTAATGATAAAGGCTGGTTTGACATATTGTTGAAATTAATTTATCCACTTTGCTTAACATTAAAGAAAGTTAACACGTCTGACAAAGAAGCTGATGTTTTAGATATTCATATAAAAGTAAACTCAAATAAAACATTTCACTATAAAGTATATGACAAACGTGATGACTTTAACTTTAATGTTATAGCAATGCCGGACCTCAGAGGTAACATGAGTAATAGATGTGGATACTTCGTTTTGGAAAACGAGCTAAAACGATACTTGAAGTTAACTACTGAATTTGATGATTTAAAATTCAGAATTAGAAAACTGGTTAACTGTTTATTAAATAGAGGATACTCTAAGAGAAATATGTTGACTGTGTTAGATAAATTTGGGAATACGGACGACTTTAAATGTAAATTCAATTTCAGGTGGAAGAACAACATACGCAAAGACATATTCGGATAGGCTATGTATGGAACTCAGTCCGCCGCCGTACCCCTTGCAGTTCCGGAACTGTGAGCGGCGGTCGTGGAAAGGGACGCAAGGGGCAGTGGATATGGTTTAACTCCATAATTAACAATATCGTCGAGCACCCTTCTCCCGGACTGAGGGGCACTCAGTTACATGTACCGTTACAGAATAGTACTTAGTCACCTATGCATTTTAAGATTATCCTTATGCATAAGATGAAGTGCCTCCAGATGTTTATGGTCGTGGACTTAGATCCACTGATTAATAACGGAATTGTATAATAGAATGCCAAACTTTTTGGGACATGTAAAGTTAACTGTAACTCATTATCTTATTGCATTGTTTATGTAAATAAGTATGATTTTCCCTGCAAAATGGATTGGCTTATTTGTTTTTCTACTATTCATATTAGTTGGACCTGGTGGTCCTAGTGGAGGTAATTACTTGAATTGCAATATACCTTATAGCAGGGCTCGGTGCAGGACGCCAGCGCGTTCCTCCCACCTGCTCCCTTAGGTATAGCGCTCTATAGCGCATTATATATCTGATTTTTGTGAAAACTCAGTCTTGGATATTTCACTTTTACGGATCACAAACCAGAAAGGAAACTAAATGGTAATAGCTGCAGCATACTTACTAAGTGCATGGGATATCGATATCGTTGTATCATGTCTCCGGACAGTGTACTACATCCCACTTTCCCTTGTGGAAAGTGGTTATTACATCCCGGTACTGGTAACACAGTACCGGTCATCTTTTATCATCTAATCATGGAACATTCCACCAATAAAGGAAAGTAAGTAATTATTCTTATTTTCAGATCACCACCAAATAACACTGTGACTCTCATATCGAGACTGGAATGTACATAGCCATATAGCCATTAGCATAGCCTGAACTGATAGTTAGGATTCGAACCTTAAAAGGCTATTAAATCTTTTATAGGATATACTGCCCTCGCATGTTTTTCTTGTTTCTTAAAAAATAGATAAGGGCAATGATATGGATTATGCTGGGAAGAATTATTCACATCCCAGATTTGTTGGCTATAGTTAAGTTTAATGCTAAGCGCGTGGAGATCGCAAGGGGAATCGCTACCTTTATTCGAAAGAGTTATTAAAGCAACCGGTATTTATTATTAGGGATTACCAGGTAGTATCAGTGGATGGGTTTCGCCATCTTCCCAGGCCACTAGAGAACCCTGGACCAGTAACACAACGCAGGGTTAACTTTATTAAACATCTACATGGATTAGCATTGGTTTAAATTGATGGCTCGCCCCTAAAGCTGGGAAGCTGGGAGCCTGGGAAGCTCCGGGGGTTAAATTCTTTTCCTACTCTTACAAATACAGAAAAATGTGGAAAACGTCGTTGTCTAACGTGTAAATATATAGAGGGCAGGGAAAGTGTCAAAGGCAATTTTAGTTGTAAAAAGTTTAGGACAAACCCAGGTTCAACTCCTAACGCTAGTAATTTTTCATGTGAAACTTCTAATATAATTTATCTAATATCATGCAAACGTTGCAACATCCAATATGTTGGAGAAACGGGTAGAAAACTTAGAGAAAGATTTGGAGAGCATAGGAGATCAATTCACAAGGGAAAAGGAGGATGCAAATACCTGATGGATCATTTCCATACTGGTATATGTAAGGATCAAATGTCAGTTACGATACTGGAGAAAATCGACACAACCACTGATAAAGAAGCAGATAACCGAAACAGACTGGATAAAGAGGCAACGTGGATATGTAAGCTCAGGACTAAATATCCATACGGGTTAAACGATAGACTATGCGGAGAATTATATGATAAACCCGTTTTTAGAAATTTTATGGTAAGGAAAAACCGTACAAGGAAAAGAGGTAAGAGAACTAGTAAAACATCACGTAAAGAAGAGGATAAGGATTCAGCTCAAATCATAATGGACTTCCATGCACGATATACCACGGACACACATGGAATCAGGAAAGAACTATACCAAAGAATCAATGGAATGAACAAAGGTAACGCTACTAACATGCTAATACACCTATCTAATAGAACTAAGCATAATCTAGATGACCTAGCCATGGAAATTTGCAAGGATAAACTATATAAGGAAGAAGGAAATGATGGTAAGAAACAGAAACGCCAACTGATAAAATTTCATTTCCTTAACCCATACTTTAATTTACATAATGTTAGTAGAATATTGAATAAAAATTGGATCAAGGAAAAATGGCCATTGGAAGATAAAACGGATGCATCACCAATGGTAATTTACTCTTATGATCAACCTTTTTCTTTAAAATGTTTTAATTACAAGCAAACGTGCAAGGACGTGATGATAGACAACTCAGGTAACCTAATTAATAAAATGACATGTAATTGCACTAACTCTAGATTTATAGATAAAGACCATGGTCATGTCATCACAGGTAACTTGGATATCATCGAAGACGACAAATTACGAGAAGTGATGTCAAGAGGAACTAAGTATAGGCTACCAAGGCCTATTAATAAAGAAGAATGCGGAGAAGAGGTAAAGACGGTAATCGACAATTACTGTGATAAAATTGCAAGAAAGGTTAGAAAAAATGTAAACGCATTCGATGATTGGAAACGCGCTGTTATGGGAGAATGGGAGGAATTTCAACCTAAATTTTCTGAAAAAGTAAAATTTATCTCTTTTGAAGAACTAAAAAATCCACTCCAAAAATTAAAACAAGAATATGTAATTAATGTTGTTGACAAAGCTGCACAAAATTATTCAATTATGTGCAAAAAATTTTATATTGAAAAACTTATAGAGGAAACAAAATCTTTACAAAATGGGGTGCACACATACGAACTTACTAACAAATCACTAACGGAATGTGTAACTAACCTAGTTAATGATACTAACAAACTTGGAATCCAAATAAAGGATGGAGAAAAGGATCTACCTATTATCCAGATGATTCCAAAATTCCATAAAAACCCCGTGGGTTTCAGGTACATAATATCCAGTAAAAATTGTTGCACAAAACCTGTTTCACAAACTTTATGTGGTATTCTGAAGAAAATTCAACAAAGGATGAAAGCATACTGCAACGCCATCGAAAGGAATAAAGGTAACACTAAGTTGTACTGGATAATTGATAATAGCATGGCTATCGTCAAAGAATTGGACAAGTTGTCGGCGGAACATAAAGGTATATCAATTAATACTTATGACTTTGGACAACTTTATACATCCCTCCCACATAGTGAAATTATTAATGGTATAAATGTAATAATCAATTTAGTTTTCAGGAATAACGCATACCACATAATGGCGAACAGGTATAAGGCATATTGGTGCAGTGCTAACAACCCATCAGCTAAGGATAAAAATTTTGTATTTCAAGTACTAAAATGGGTAATTGAAAATTCATATTTTAAACTTGGAAATAAAGTTTTTATCCAAAGAGTAGGAATACTAATGGGTACGAATGCAGCACCATACATCGCCAACTTGTTACTCACAGCGTATGAGTATATCTTTATTAAGGAACAGCTTAGTAAAGGTAATGTAGAAATCTGTAAATGCTTAAGTAAAGTTTACAGGTATATTGATGATATCACGGTAGTTAATGATAAAGGCTGGTTTGACATATTGTTGAAATTAATTTATCCACTTTGCTTAACATTAAAGAAAGTTAACACGTCTGACAAAGAAGCTGATGTTTTAGATATTCATATAAAAGTAAACTCAAATAAAACATTTCACTATAAAGTATATGACAAACGTGATGACTTTAACTTTAAAGTTATAGCAATGCCGGACCTCAGAGGTAACATGAGTAATAGATGTGGATACTTCGTTTTGGAAAACGAGCTAAAACGATACTTGAAGTTAACTACTGAATTTGATGATTTAAAATTCAGAATTAGAAAACTGGTTAAATGTTTATTAAATAGAGGATACTCTAAGAGAAATATGTTGACTGTGTTAGATAAATTTGGGAATACGGACGACTTTAAATGTAAATTCAATTTCAGGTGGAAGAACAACATACGCAAAGACATATTCGGATAGGCTATGTATGGAACTCAGTCCGCCGCCGTACCCCTTGCAGTTCCGGAACTGTGAGCGGCGGTCGTGGAAAGGGACGCAAGGGGCAGTGGATATGGTTTAACTCCATAATTAACAATATCGTCGAGCACCCTTCTCCCGGACTGAGGGGCACTCAGTTACATGTACCGTTACAGAATAGTACTTAGTCACCTATGCATTTTAAGATTATCCTTATGCATAAGATGAAGTGCCTCCAGATGTTTATGGTCGTGGACTTAGATCCTCTGATTAATAACGGAATTGTATAATAGAATGCCAAACTTTTTGGGACATGTAAAGTTAACTGTAACTCATTATCTTATTGCATTGTTTATGTAAATAAGTATGATTTTCCCTGCAAAATGGATTGGCTTATTTGTTTTTCTACTATTCGTATTAGTTGGACCTGGTGGTCCCAGTGGAGGTAATTACTTGAATATCGCCGAAACCGACGGAAGTGACCACTGGTCACTTCAGCCTATATGGCCAATTGACCACTGGTCAAACGGCCCAAAACTGCGTTTTTCGGCGTTTTGGAAGGGGGCATATATAGTAAATCGACTACGCTCGTTCCAATTGGCATATTGCCGAAACCGACGGAAGTGTCCACTGGTCACTACAGCCTACGGGGCCTATTGACCACTGGTCAAACGGCCTAAAACTGCGTTTTTCGGCGTTTTGGTCGGGGGCATATATAGTAAATCGACTACGCTCGTTTCAATGGGCATATCGCCGAAACCGAGGGAAGTGACCACTGGTCACTTCAGCCTATATGGCCTATTGACCACTGGTCTAACGGCCTAAAACTGCGTTTTTCGGCGTTTTGGTCGGGGGCATATATAGTAAATCGACTACGCTCGTTTCAATGGGCATATCGCCGAAACCGAGGGAAGTGACCACTGGTCACTTCAGCCTATATGGCCTATTGACCACTGGTCTAACGGCCCAAAACTGCGTTTTTCTGCGTTTTGGTAAGGGGCATATATAGTAAATCGAGTACGCTCATTTCAATGGGCATATCGCCGAAACCGAGGAAAGTGAGCACCGGTCACTACGGTCTAGGTGGCCTACTGACCAGTGGTCAAACTCCCTAAAACAGCTTTTTTCGGCCCTTTGACGGTTACCCATTTATAGTAAGTCGGCGGTGCAGGTGGTGGTAAACGATAGGCATGCTATCGAAGTCGGTACATGTGAGCCCTAACCACGGAGACCTGTGAGTCAGGGTTCCATTGGTGGTCCAAAATGAAAGTCTTTAAAGTCAGTTTACCAAACACTTCGAGCGGAGGTGGGAATTCAATGGTGTGTGTATATTGTCTGCTATATATATATATATATATATAATCACTTTTATCCTGGCCTAGGGCACTGTTTAAGCTCCTTATATCAATTAGTGTGTTGCTGGAAAGGGATCCTTTAAAATGACAAAAGGACAAGAAACAAAAATGCTCCTCTGGAGCATGAAAAAGTAATATGGGTGATGGTGAGGTTGCAAAATCAAGAGAGGACTAGTCTTTAAAATGCTTAATATGGGGCTAGGTTAAAAAATAGAAGAGGACTAGGTTGTGAGCGAATTAATATGGGCACAGCTTCGCCGAACAACCCATATTCGCGGGATTTCACGTTTCGTCTTAGCTTAGAGCTATCAATTTCAGTCAATAAAAAATTTAAGCAGTTGAATACTCATCGAATATAGCTGTTTGCATGTACTGTTAGACTAGCTGCTAGGAATATATACGTAAGTTATCATCATTTGGTTGTATTGAACTACCGCAGGCTCTACTAGTAGAGGTCTAAGGATATGATGCTAAAGCTATTGGTCCAAGTCAGGAGGAAATAGAAGATCGTGGAAGAGTCCTAAATTATTCTTGAATATAAATTTTCCGTATAAATGGATACGTAAAATGCGCGTATGAAGCACTTATCGAAGAAAACGTTGGCTAAAATAAAAGTTCGAATAAAACTCGAGCACATACCGTAGCTGTAGGTTATTTATGAACTGTAAACCAAATGTATCGTGGATATGCATAATAATTTACATTTACAAACCGCGAATATGGGTTGTTCGGCGAAGCTGTGCCCATATTAATTCGCTCACAACCTAGTCCTCTTCTATTTTTTAACCTAGCCCCATATTAAGCATTTTAAAGACTAGCATTTTTCAAGCTTTTTAAAGCATTTCGGCCGTTTGCACCAAATGTGATTAACTATTTGCTAAGCACTTGCTAATCCGAAGACCAAATGATCAGCTAAACAAGTGCTAATCTTGAGCATTTGCTTAGCAACAACTCCGTTGCACCACATCTGATTAGTAAGTGATTAACAGATCATCAGTTTAGCAGTTGCTTAGCAAATGGTTAGCATCACTAGGAATTGACCAATGAAAATGCTGGATTTTTGAATTTGGACCAATCAGCTATGGGAATTTTATGCCATTGTCATGTCACAAGGACTGCCGTATCTGCTAACCACTTGCTTAACTTTTTCTCAGGACATACATTAGCAGTCTTTGAATTCGATGCAAGAAACCAATTTTTGTGTTCGGTTGAATTATATATGTCCCTACCTGGGATGAGTTGTATTGTTGAGTTATCTGTAGTATATATAAAATTAAACGGGTCGGATATTTCCAAATTCCAAATGTTTGAGAATCTTAAAAATGCTTTTATCTCGTTACACTTTAGCGTTGCAAATTGTTGGCGAACATTTTATTTGATATCTTGCTGTTAGGGGCAACGTGGAGAACCTCTAAGTATCCAGCAAGCATTCTCGCCATTACGGTTTGACTGGAGATAATAATAAATTCGAAAAATTAGCAGGAATTTCGCAGTTAATCCTCCTCCAGAATAGGATTAAATATTTGCTTCTTGAGCACTTGATTAGCATCTGCTTAGCATTTGGTTAACTTAATCAGATTTGGTGCAAAGGAGTTTGGGATTAAGCACTTGCTAAGCAATTGCTTAGCACAAAATTTGCTAATCATTTGCTAATCACATTTGGTGCAAACCAGTGTAGTCCTCTCTTGATTTTGCAACCTCACCATCACCCATATTACTTTTTCATGCTCCAGAGGAGCATTTTTGTTTCTTGTATATTTATACATTTATATTGTTCTCATTCAACAAGTCAAGCAGGATCAAGATTAGTACTAAAGTAAAACCCCAAAATTAACAAAATTTGCAACTGTAGCAAAAGCAGAATATCCAAATTTTTTGGTCCTTCTAAAAAACGTTTTTCACAAAAGATTCACAAATGGCAATTTGAAATAATGCAAAATTTTTTTAAAATTTTCAAATACAAAAGGCCTTGTACGACCAATTCCCTATCAATTTATCGTAACTAAAGTTAATATATAGTATTTACAAATGCTTCACTGTTTTGCCGTTGAATAATGCTGCACGGAGCATACACGCTTCTCCATTGACTTTATACTGACTTAATTCAAAATTCAAGAATTCACAGATGCAATTAACACAAAAATGCATTAGCGTTAAGAGTTTTAGTTAGAATAGATGTAAAGCCCGGTTCACACTGCAGTAGGTTTGAGGTTTAAGGTTTAGGGTTTAAGGTTTAAGCAGTTGGGCGGGAACGTTTAACGAATTTCTGAATATCACGTGATATTTATATCAGCCAGAGTGCACTCAAATCTCCACGGATTTTAAAATTTTTTAATTCTGTGTATAAGAGATTCTAGTATGCATATAATGAAAATTATTAACTAACCTTTCATATATAATCCAGTGGAAGCTTAAACCTAAACACAGAGTTAAACTATTTTTAACTCGGCTTGCTTAAACCTTAAACCTAAAACCTAAAACCTTAAACCTTGTATGTTTTGTGTGTATCGTAAACATTTCCACAACGGACTTAATCCGTAATTTCGAAAAATCTCCCACTTCTGGGGGGCTCCGCCCCCCAGACCCCCCGGTGCTCATTTGCAATAATCCTGCTATCAAGGGTTCAAGATAGATCAAGATCAATCAAGAACCAGTTCTCAATGTTTTCTAAACCAAATGTATGTTTTAATATTTGCTACCTTTCTTCTCAATGATATTCCTAAATATTTCATAAATTTTTAATACTTTAATTAGTTTAGTTTAACTAACATTAATATATATCGAAAATTACTAAGTTCTGCAACAATCACCAAATGAAATCTTTTTAAACATTTCCATTACGGATTATTCTGTAATTTCATAAAATTCAACTTTTGGGGGGCTCCGCCCCCCAGACCCCCCGCCGTGTATGTTGAACACATCAATATTCTAGGTAGGTGATCTTGTAATCGTGCATTACAGTTAAGCAGCATCAGCTTTCTAAATAGTCTAAGTAGCTATGCACTAAAGAAATTATCGAAATTTTCATAAATAAAACAATTTTTGCACTAAAAACACGCTAAAACAGGAATTCTGCCTGGACGCAAAATTTCTTAACGGGACGCAACTCAAATTTAGCGGGACGCAAGGTTGACGCAAATCCGAAAACCAAAAAACCCTGCTCTGAGTGGAACACGAAAAAACCGGAAGTTTGGCGGGGTTCGAACCAGCAAACTTTTGCCTGTTCAGACGCTCTGCAACTAACTGAGTTAAGGATCCACATCAGTTTCCTAGCATGCTAGCAAACTACTAAACAGAACAAGAACTCCGGTTTATTAATACATCAATCTATGTCTTATATACATACACATACTAGTTATTAATTATTATACATCCATATATTCTAAAAATATATCCACATTCCAATCACGAAGTTCAACAAAAGGACAGGGCAGTCAGCACCAAAGGAAACGTTCGAGAAGAGTAGTTTAAACTTGAGACGATAGTTGAAAATAACAAATTCCCGTTTCAAGATAGTTGACTGTTTGACTTCTTTACAGTTAGCACCTTAACGTTTTAACAGCTACTAAAGCTAACAATATTAACTTTTCGAATAGAGGTTCAGCAACTTCCTTTCATAGTCTCAGGAAACCATTACAGGAAACTGACACGCAGACTCGATTTAACAATTTACATTATTCCGCTATATAATATTATAACATCTACAAAGGAGCACCCGCATTAAAATAAGTCAAACAAAGGGTCGGTGGTCTTTTCAAACCAACAGGAACAAAAATCATAAACTTGAGTAAAACAGAAAAAAACAAGGGTAACAGTACATAGCTGATACTAAAATTGTAATATCAGTTCAGCAGTAAGTTGTAACTGGGTCCTAGCTATAATCATGACATTACAAAACGAAGGGGTGTCCGTAGGGGTCAGAAACAGTCCATAAAAATCAGAAAAAATTCAGGACAGAAATGGGGGGGGCGAATTCCGAGACCCTTAATCTTCCAAAGTGACATCTCTAAACAGGTAGGACATGGATTCCTTGTAGTAGGTTCGCCGAATGGACTCGCTGAGCATAATGGACACATCCACCGTCTTAATCTTGTGACACTGCATCTTCTGGATCTCATGGGGAATGGTGTTGGTTACCACAACCTAGGACAATAAAAAATAATATCCAAAAATCCAATAACACAATAATCTCACAAAGGCCCTGAAATCTGGTTTTCGTAATTGTTAAAAAACACAACGAACTGTTATTAACACTTTAATCAGTAACTACTATAGCTTTCACTGTAGAAAAATACAGGTTGAAAGCTGTATGCTAACTCGTGTACAGAATAAAACAACAGAAGAATACAAGTTACAAATTCCTTACTCAGTATAATCTTGCTTAATACTCTACTCTGTGAGTTAAGTGTGTCTAAAATAAATGTAGCTAACAAACCTTCACCCACCCCCGGTCTTTGAATTTATTCACGAATTCTTGGGGTTGTCTCGACATTAGCAAATTAATATTAATTCCCACTTACTTCATCGATGGGCGAAAATTCCAGGAGGCGCGGGGCATCGGCACTGAGCAAGCCATGGGTGGCCATCACATAGATCTTGTAGGCCCCGCGATCCTTGAGCACTTCAGCCGCCGACGCAAAACTCTGAACATCATCAATGATGTCATCCTAAAAAGAGAGAACAGAAAAACAAGAAGTAAACAAAAATAAATACTAGAGCTCTTCACCTATGTACATTTAAAGACGCATTTCAGATAGGTGTCAGATTTGATAATTTTTGGAATATATACTGAATTACTGAGAGTCCTGCACAATAGTCAAACAGCAGCTACAGTGGTAGTCAGTAACCACTTACGGACTAATTAACAATGGATAGCGGGAGATAGGGCAGTCTAGAGTCTACAGGATACAAACCAAAAGTCGTCGCTCTGGTCTAAGAAAGCTCCGACATAAGAAGCAGACATTACGATACGATATGTGGAACAGTCAGTTAATGATAACTATTGGGCTGATTAATAATGTAGTAGCCGTGCACTGTACTAAGGTCCTTTTTTTGGAAAACAAATTTGTCAACCTACCACCATGATGGCAATTCGACCACCCACGTCGCCAACGATAGTGAGCGGAGGCTTTTCCTTGGCAGCCAAGACTAAAATAAAGAAGTAGAAACCACTTGTCAAAAATACCGTCAAACAACCGGATAATTGCTTCGCTTTTAAATTCGGAAAATTCAGGGAAAACCGGAAAATCCAAGAGACTAATTTTCCTGATCCCTGATAATTAGCTTGTCCCGCCTGCCCCCCCCCCCCCATTTGTGACTTTGATTTAAGTTTGCATGTAATTTTGCCCAAACAAAACGAGAAGTCAAAGAACCCTCCTTCCAAAAAACAATGCACCCGCCCCTCCCACGGAAAAATTTGATAAGTAGCCTAGATTTTGTCAAAAATTTGGGCACCCGAAAATCTCGGGGGGGGGGAAGCAAAATCCAGACGGGCGATTGCCCCCCCCTTGTAAAATACCCTGGAATTTATCATAACAAAGAAAAACCAATAAAAACCTTCCAAAAATATTCAAATCAAAAATCTAAATTACAAAATTCTCAGTTCGCCTGGCTAGCAAACCTACTGGGTAGGAGGGAATAGGAGGCGGCAGCTTCGCTTCGTTTCGGAGCCGGCGGGGGCGAATGACGCCCGTCCAACATTTCCGAATCCGTTTCCTTCGGTCGTTCTCCGTGAATTACCGCAATGCCTGGAAGAAAGGGAAACCAACATATCCTCGTACATGCTTAACCGTATGTACTGAAAAGGCAAACAATAGCTAGTCTAGTACGTATCAGGTATCAATATATACCTGGCACAATAAGCACTAAGACAATAGATTTCCCACTGGGGGGATAAAGGGTTCACTTTTGCTCAGTCAGTACCTGAGGTAAAGAAATCAGAGTGGTCTAAGGATTTGGTTAGACTTTACTTAGAGGTCGCTGGTTCAATCCTCGGAGCTTAGAAAGAAACTTTTTCTTGACTCTAGCCAATCCAGCTATCCATCCTTAACTAGTCGGAAAATGGGAGGTACCACTACGGTGGGAGGGAAGGTAACAGTGGCCCCCCTTTTGTCCACAGAATGCCTGGGGGGGGGGGAGAGGGGTCTCCAAAACACACTTTTTAGCCTAAAAAGTCCCCCAAGTAGTAACGAACGGGCAGGTCTATGCAGAGAGAACGGATCTACACAAACCTTAGATCTTTCTCACTAATTTAAATCTAATCTTACCTACCCAGGCGCAGTCGTTCAGCGTAGGAAGTGGCTTTGTTGACCACACCCGGATTCTTGGCCACAATAATGGCATTCCTATAGTCTGGAATCTAAAATAAAAAATAATTAAAATAATAAATAATCCAAACTCAAAATAATTAGAAACATCGAGCGCACAGCAACTAAATAACTTTAAAATCAAATTGAACAGAAAAGGAAAAAACTTGCATATATACGCCAAGAAAAATAGAACAGAAAATAACTAAGCTTAAAAACTGAAGTCAACGTATGCAAATAAACACACACACACATACACACACACACACACACCCACACCCACCCACCCACACACACGCGTCAAGCACAATATAAATATTTTATTACACGGACATTTCTTATTTTTATACCACTACACTGCGATACCAGGGTATTTTTTAGGGATTTTTTTTCGGGGGGGGGGCTTCCCGGGGGGGGGACGAAATTTCCGGGGAGGGGGAAGATTTTTTGGTAAAAATGAGCCAAAAATTGATATTTTTTGGCGTATTTTGCACGTAGAAGCGCAAAAAGTTCTCAAAAATGCCAGGATTTAAGCCAAAAATAGCTATTTTTAGGTAAAAATCTCCGGCGAAGCCGGAAAATTTTTGAAAATTTGACCATTTTTGGAAAAAATGTAGACCTCATTAAGGGGGAAGGGCATTTTTGGGGGCGAAGGTCAATTTCGGGGGGGGGGCCGCCCCCCCCCTGTAAAAAATACCCTGCAATAATATGCTGAGCTTTTTCTAGGCGAAAAAAAGTGGGGGCGGAGAAGTACAAAGTGGCATAAAATTGCCAAAAATGCAATAAAAATATAACCTGTTTTCTACATATATATACTTCTATAACTATGCTAAAAAGTGCTCAAAAATTGAGTTTGAGTACCAAATTAGACGATACTTGACTAGAAAGTCCGGCGAAGCCGGAAAGGTTTTGAAAATTTTGACCAAAAAACCCTAAACTTTGGCATTTACTGGGCGCATTATAGTGAGTGGTGGGGGGAAGCTCAAAAAGTAGGGGTAGGGCCGAGTGGGGGAAGGAAGGGGTAAGTGGAGGGGGGAACCAAGAAGTGGAGGGGGGAACCAAGAAGTGGGCCCCCCAATTAAAAAACGCCCAGCTATCATCACACAATTTTATTAATATATAACCTGTCCAAACAAACTGCTTTGGCTTCGATCACATTCATTGTGCTTTGCCCATACCCGTCCCACTCACTGAAACCTATCGGTTAAATGAAACCTAGCCAACTGATGCTGCACGCCCAGTGTAGCCTTTTATACGTTAGCCAACACCCTGTAAAAACTGTCCTTTGTCTGCAGAACGCTATGTCCCTATGCAAATTGCAGGCTTGTGCTGGCATCAACCCAAAGCACCCTCCCCCCCCCTTCGCATGAGCGACGTTTCCCCCACAGGGGAGACAAATGTCGACATAGCGTTGGGAACAATCTCGCGACTGTTTGGACGCGAATGGCAAAGGATTTTTTGCATAAAATACCGCCGGTTTTTTGGAAAGTAGCGCAGCTTTGAATTTGTATTGAATTGATCAAAACGTTTTGGTCATTTTCGATTACCACTATGGACGTGTTTTGCTTAAAGTAAACCCGTAAAGTTTCAGCAAACCGCCAGGTCTTGAACTTGACCAAATACATACGTTGAAATTTGCTATGGGTATGTATTCGAGGGTCTTTCCCATTATCCCCCCCATAGCTTCGTAGAAGTACTGAAGACGCACACTTTGACGGATTGAGTTGAAATTTGGTAGGGGTAGGTTTTCGGACCTCCTGATTTCAAAAATGCAAAAATTTTAAAATTTTTAAATATTTTAAAATTTTAGTTTGGTAAGAGGAACCGAAAAATTTTTTGTCTTCGATTTTGCTCAAAAGATGTATATAGGGGTTTTCAGGGTCGTAGAACACGAATCTGAAATCCGTTTCTCGATCCAGCTTTTCGTTAGCTCAAAGCTTAGCCTGAGCTAACGAAAAGCTGGATCGAGAAACGGATTTCAGATTCGTGTTCTACGACCCTGAAAACCCCTATATACATCTTTTGAGCAAAATCGAAGACAGAAAATTTTTCGGTTCCTCTTGGTCCCCCCTTACCAAACTAAAATTTTAAAATTTTTAAAATTTTAAAATTTTTAAAATTTTAAAATTTTAAAATTTTTACATTTTTGAAATCAGCAGGTCCGAAAACCTACTCCTACCAAATTTCAACTCAATCCGTCAAAGTGTGCGTCTTCAGTACTTCGACGAAGCTATGGGGGGGATAATGGGAAAGACCCGTATTCGATAAACGAAGCATCTCTCGAATTCGCGAAATTCAAAAAGGAATTGGGGACCCAAAAAATTTTCCCTTCGAATTTTCCGAAAAGTTGTACAGTAGAAATGTTTTCCAGTCTGCAGAACACAAATATGAAGTCTGTTTTTAGATTCAACGTTTAGTTAGTACAAACTTATACATCTTTAGTATATACTGAGTTGATAAAAAAAGCTAAATTCAAGAACCAACTTCAGATTTGTGTTCTGCAATCACACAAAACCCTAAAGCAAAATTTTCAGCAAAGTCGAGAACAAAAAAGCAAGAGCTTTATCAGAGTTAAATGAAACCTAGCCAATTGATGCTGCACTCCCAGTGTAGCCTTATATACGTTAGCCAACACCCAGCCAAAATTGTCCTTTGTCTGCAGAACGCTATGTCCTTATGTAAATTGCAGGCTTGTGCGGTAATGCTGCGGCTTGACCAAAATCTCAAGCCAAAGCAACCGCGTAAGTGTTGATAGGGCCTGAGCGCTATCAATTGGATGTCGACATAGCTTTGGGAAATCTCGCGGCTGTTTGGGCGCGAATGGCAAAGGATTTTTTGCACAAAATACCGCCGGTTTGTGGTGTAACGAAGTATACTTTAAAAATTCAAAGAATTTGTCAAAAAGTTTTGGCAAATCCTTGACTACCCACACGGAAATGTTTCGCCTAAAACTAATCCAGCCATGATCGTTTCAGCAACCGGTCAGATCTTGAACTTGACCAAATACGCTGAAATTTGGTAGGAGAATGTTTTCGATTTCGAGAAATTCTAATCGTAATTGGGGGAACCAAATATATATTTGTTCCTTCGAATTTTCCGAAAAGTTGTACATTATAAAGGTTTTCCAGGTTGCAGGACATGAATATGAAGTCCGTTCTTAAATTCAGCGCTTCGCTAGCTCAGTACAAACTTATACATCTTTAGCTTATCCTGAGCTGACAAGAAAGCTGAATTGAAGAATCAACTTCAGATTTGTGTTCTGTAATCTACAAAACCCTGTGCAACTTTTCAGCAAAATCAGGAACAAAAAGTTTTCGGTTCCCCTTGGTCAGCCCATAGGAGGAAAACAAAGTTAGACACTTCAAATCATGTCAACACTGGAAACTCGCTGCAGTGCGCACTGCGCACGTAATAATTTTACCAAAAATTTTTCATTTTCAAATCCCTCTAAAGGCTTATCAAATCTCTGGCTTACTAACGGAAAAGCTGACATCAGTAAATGCCCAAATTACACTTTACCTTATCCATGATATACTGCAGGAGAAAGGGTGAGGCACGAAGATTATCCACCGGGATATCAAAGAAGCCCTGGATCTCCTTACGATACAGGTCCATTGTTATCAGCTTATGAGCACCTAAAAACAGTGGTGGAGAGCGATAAATTAAATCAATTTCCCAATCAATCAATTAATCAATCAAAACTGAACGATTTCCCAATCAAATGCTATTGAAATGAAAAAAGCAGAAATAATTTAGGCAAAATTTTCAAACGCAGTTTTGGCAACAGCTCAAAACACATCAAAAAACCTCCACAACGTGTGGGCAGTTTGTACTAAAACCCCAACTCCTCCCCCAAGTTTCAGGGGCCTCAAAATGGCCATGAAAATGACCTTGAAACGGGATAAAGAAGTTTCGCTAAAGAACACTCTCTGAACAACAGCATTTTCTAATCAGAACTAAAACGCTTCAAACTGGCAAGTTAGGCATATTTCTAGTAATAGATCAGCCAAGTTAAAGATAAAAAATTAATATTTTAAAATAAAAAATGCAAACTTTTGCGAAAAAATTAAAAAAACTACTAACCAGCCCGGCCAATCATTTCAGCCACCAGTTTGACACAGATGGCACTTCGCTTTCGCATCCGGCACTGCTTACTGTAGGGCAGATAGGGCATGACGACAGTAATGTAGCGGGCCGAAGACGTCTTACAGGTATGAATCATGATTAGCAGTTCCATCACGTTTTGATTGACGTCCCTGAAACAGCAGACAGAAATAGTAGTGGAATATCTTTTTCTTGTTAATTCTATTTCGTCTTCCTTTTCTTGTATTGCCGAGTCTTTGAGTCCTGAGTGCCGTGACGGCCGAGTTGTGAGGGCGCTCGACTTTGGATCCGATAGTCCGAGGTTCAAATGCCCCCTGCCATAAGGCTTTCACAAATCCTCTTGAACAAGGGACTAAGCACATATCGCTTCGCCGTGGGCTCCAGCCAACCCCAGTTATCCATCCTTAAATGGTAAGCAAACAGGTACCACTGATGTGGGAAGGTAACAGGAGACAGTGTAGGGCATCTGTTTTGAGGAGCTGGCCCCTCCTCCACGGTTGTAGTCACCAGTCGAGGTGGCACTCCTGGCTCAAGAGCTGTGTATCCGGGGATGAGCACCGGCACCCTAGACCCTGACACGGGTATAGGAGAATTCTTCAGGGGTTACCTTTACCTTTTTTTCCGAGTAAATGAAATCATTCAATGTGCTGGGACTGCTGAAAGTGCCTTCCCATTACTGGTGTAACCAGTCATGCATACACACATACGAAGATATTTAGTTTTCGTTCGTACCTAGCTAGCTAACTTTAGGTTTCCCACCGTTCCCTCTTCTGCATAAGGCGCATGTGCAGATCCTATCTAGCTTTCTAGGCTTAGTGTATACCTTACGTATATGGGCGGTGTGTGCTATCTATGAATAGCCTATGACTAGGAACCACGCATACTGTATGTAAGGCCTGTAGTTTCTATCTCTACATACGTTCTAAGGAGTTACGACGAAACGAGTCTCCCCTCTTGAGTCGAGTATGGTTTCCCTCCATCCAGATTTGAAAGGTTGCTTCGTGCGTCAATCAGAGAGCCGAGCCATAATTAGAACCCAGCACAGTCACGATGACATTTTAGTTGACATTTCGATGAGGCATCAAAGGATGCCGACGACCGCCTATATAAGGACCCGGTGTCTTGAGCTCTTCGGTCAGTCTGTTGCCAGTCCCCCAGATCCTGCCGCCTGCCTGTAGCTACTCTAAGGCTCTAGTTAGCCTGCCCCCGAATCTGTCTATCTACAGTCTGAACGGTAGGGCATAGGCCACTTGAAGTTTGTTTTATATACTCAACTTTGTATCCGACTGTACTGAATCTAGACTACTGGTCTAGAGAGAAGTGATAAGTGAAGATGGATATGCTACGGCTGATAACGATCGTAGTGGCTCAGATGAAACTATGATTGAATATGAAACGGTGGTCCATAAAAATGGGTTTATTTGATAGTTTATGTAACTTTATTTAAGTTTGGTTTTGGTTTTTTCTCCTAGTCTACTGGTCTACTGTGGTGTATCATTCATGCATCTGGATCTGGAATGTTCATTCTCTGCTGGATATTAATACTGATATTATTAAAAGGTGCATAAAAGGGTTACATAATTGCGCTGTGCGCTCTACATTACAGCTCAGTTCTAACTTCAGTCTAATCTCTCTAGCTATAAATCTATGGTTGGCCGAGGCCCACACGGACAGGTTACCCCCACACAATAGCCTGTCACACTGGCACGTTTTTTAATGTAAGGGTGGGCGTGGTCTCATTTTTCGGTTCACCTCCATCTTTGGAGCGCCCCGCCTGTTCCCACTTCTTTTAGGCATGAGCTTTTAGGCCAATCCCGCCCATTTTATTAGGCGATTATGATGTGTTCGAAGGCCACACTGTCAAACATAGTATCACCTTTTAGCTAATTTATGTTTTATACAATTAAGCTCCTGCTCATTTTAAGCATTAATCAAGAAAAATTAGACTCGCCCCCGCTCACTTCTAAAGTCCACTGATTTATTACTGGACTAAACTATTCAAGTCCAAACCACCGCTCAAACCTGTTGCTCCATTGTATATCAACTCCCAACTAGCCATAATGTAGCCCGGTGGGTCTAAGACCCCCCCCTTTGGAGTAACAAAAAATTATTGCTACTTTTAAAAACGTTTTGAGCCTTCAAGGCAATAATTAACCTTTTAAAAAAAGCATTCGACCTTGAACCCCCTTTTCAAAATCCTGCTGGGTGCGCCTACGGAAGCCCAGAGTTCTGAATCCTGTGACATCAACAAACCCTGAATCAAATCAGTAAAATGTGTGCAGGTTCATTTTGGGGCGTCACATTTTTGTCTGACATTTCCATATTAGCATTTTTAGACAGTCAGTTTACGTACTTACTTGGTTCCTGTCTGAATAATGAAAACATCCTTTCCTCTTAAGGACTCCTGAATTTCAACGTTTGTTTCTAAAACACAAAAAATAGATACATATATACTTGATATCATGCAATGAGACTTTCCACTTTCTAAATCACTTGCAAAAACACAAAATTCCGGAGGTGCTCCGAAATTACAAACCCACCGATGCACCAAAACAAGTTTCCTGTTACAGGAAGAATCCTTATTTGAAGCTGTAGGGTAGCAATAGTAAACTTTGGTAGTTTTTAGGGTTATGGTAAGAGGTCGGTATAATGGGGGGGGGGAGAGCCTGGGGGAGGGAGTTCGCCGAATGGAGGGGCCTAGAAAAACTATAAGCCAGCTTGAATACCTCTCTAGACGAGGCCTTGATCCACGGAAAGTTTTTAGACTTCAACGATACACTGGGGCGTGACACTGGCCACGACTTTGTAAGAATTTTAAAATCGCTAGAATTGTTAAAGTCGAAAAAATCAACCTGTAGTTACAAATCATTACGTAGTTTTCGACAGGGTTTTCTCAAAGTCGGACCTGTGCTTTTCAGTTCATTTCTCTAACACAATGTGGTTACTCTGAAAATCGATTTTTCACAATTTTAACGCGCTTACAACGGTTTTTACGACAAACCGCATACGTATTTCTGGCTACTCAGAAAACTTTCAATTCGGGTCCCCTGTAGTGAGTGGCGCGGCTTGGTGCGTCTCTTAAACCGTGCCTGGAGACAAAGCAACGCGATAGCTCTCCGGCTAGCGAACGTGAGCGAGAAAAAGTCACCGCCTGACATTGAATGAAACATATATATACAAGTAACAAAAATGCTCCGCACAAAAGGGGATAATATGTGTGTTGGGCCTATGTCTACCCTTTAAATTCCGGTTGGGAAAGGAATAAATCCGACACCGCAAAGGTTGCTCAGCTCACTTAGGGCTTTCATTTGATACCAAATTTTACCACTTTTGGAAAATTTTATTTTTGACCCAAAATCGCCAAGTCCCCACCCCACCCCACCACAGCACTCTACAGCCACTTCGGGTGTGCAGTTCTATGGCAAAAGTTGCTCAGCTCACTTAGTGCTTTCATTTGATACCAAATTTTACCACTTTTGAAAAATTTCATTTTTGACTCAAAATCGCCTAAGTTCCCACCCCACCCCACCACAGCACTCTACAGCCACTTTGGGTATGCAGTTCTATGACAAAAGTTGCTCAGCTCACTTAGGGCTTTCATTTGATATCAAATTATACCACTTTTGAAAAATTTTATTTTTGACCCAAAATCGCCTAAGTCCCCACCCCACCCCACCACAGCACTCTACAGCCACTTTGGGTATGCAGTTATGACAAAGGTTGCTCAGCTCACTTAGGGCTTTCATTTGATACCAAATTTGACCACTTTTGAGAAACTTTATTTTCGACCATTTGACCCTCCCACCCGACTGACCCTTCAAACGGCAAACTAGAACCAGCCCAGCAAAATAGGTACGTCGGACGGCGAAACGAATACCAGGAATGAGCTGGGCACACCAGAAAACCCCTATAGACAAAGCTTTGAGAGGCCAGGTAGAGCCTACTATGGACCTCCAGGAAGCGGTTTCCGACTTGACCCTCCCGACGGCAAAGTAGAACCAGCCCAGCAATATAGACACGTCGGACGGCAAAACGGATACCGGGAATGAGCTGGGCACACCAGAAAACCCCTGTAGACAAAGTTTTGCGAGGCCAGGTAGAGCCTACTATCGACCTCCAGGAAGCGGTTTCCGACTTGACCCTCCCGACGGCAAAGTGGAACCAGCCCAGCAAGATGGGTGGGTCTGACGGTAAAACTGACTGCGGGAATCGATTCCCCGTTCCAGAAAACCATTGTATGGAAGATTTTAGCTTTCAAAGTGGAATAGATAGCGAGAAATTTCGATTTTTCATATTTCGAATTTTCGCCATTTTTGACGGGCCACTGTGGTCGCTAGAAAGTGATAGAGAAACGCAACCTGGACCGTTAGTTTAGCGAGAAATTTCGATTTTTCATTTTTCGAATTTTCGCCATTTTTGACGGGCCACTGTGGTCGCTAGGGAAGTGATAGAGAAACGCAACCTGGACCGTTAGTTAGTTCAATATATGTAATTTCTGAATATAAAAAGAAATCAGCTCCAGCTCGTTACGTTCGACCTGAGCGACGACCACAAAAATGGTCACTCTACTAGACCCCATTGCCCTTTAGGTTGGCCCACCGCTACAGATCACGTGAAAGCGGCGAACATTATGTACAATACAACCATCAAATAGGAGAAACCGGAAAAAAACATCGCCGCCATAACCGGTCCGGGGCGCTACTTTTTAACGGTAAGTGATACGGGGCTCAAACTTCACACACATACTAAACTCGATGTGCTCTACAATTTGCGCATGAAATCTGCGCAGGATTTTGCGCAGCCTCTGCGCAGCTTATTTTACGGTGTCTCCAGAGACTTTTGACACATATTATAGGGGTCGCTACCGCGACTCCTATGATATATATATATATATATATATATATATATATATATATATATATACACACACATATATATATATATATATATATAAAATAGACATGGTAATTTCCACATCGTATCTATCAGACTCGCCCTCCCAACAAATGGATTACACCGAAACATGTTTGCAAGCTAGCACACGCTAGATTATGTACCTTACCTTTGTTAGTTTTATTGTAGACAGCGCACTGACCAAGAGGAATTCGCATACGTCTGCAATTAAACAATCACTGCCATAATATCAGTGAATGTCCAAAACAAAATAGTCAAGCGGAAAAACTAATCCACTTTTTCAATTTTTGACAGATTCGAGACATCGAAATACATCGATATATATACAGGTTTTGAATATTTTTGGTAGAGATGCACCGGGCCGCCACTACCGGGGCCGGGACCTCATCGTGGCCCAGGCCGAGGCCGGGACCTTCATTGTGGCAGAGGCGGAGGCGGGGACCCCGGGCCGGGGGGGAGAGAGTGGGGGTCAAATAGAAAAAGGGCCAAAAGGGGGCCGGGGGCCGAGAACGGGGGCGGGGGCCGGGCCCCGCGGTTCTTTATTTTTGGTAGGGGCTGGGTGTCTTTCTGGCCTTTTGGGGTGTTTGGCTTTTTTTACCTTTTTTTTTTTTTTTTCTGGGGGGGGGGGGGGGGGCACGGGCCGACCCCCGAAATCAATTCTTAATAGTTTGTATATAGAAAGAAAAAAAGAGAAGAAGAAGAAAGTTTACTTCCAAAATACATGTAAATTACGCACAAATTAGGATACAGAGAAATCGAGAGAAAAAAAAAACAAACAAACAAAACAATATCGTTAGTATAAAAAAGTATATGGATTGGCGAGTTAGAAAACAATACGGAGTAACTTAGGTACGTACGTACATATATATGAGGAAGGGGGTGGGGGAGAAGCCACTTGTCTGGCTATGTGAGGCCCCTACCCTTAAGAAATCTAGACAAGTCAATTGTATCAATTTTTCTAGTAAAGATTGCAAGATTTGCTGCATTTACCACATTGTCAGGGAGAGAATTCCAAACATTTACGATGCGGTTACAAAAAAAGGCTTTGTAAGTCTCTCTATTACATAAATTGGGACGTATTTTCAAACTATGCCCTCTAAGATTCTGTTGGTTAGCAAACTTGAAGAAGTCAGCACAATTTATCTCTATCAGATTGTTTATAATTTGGTACACCAATTTCAAGTCTGATTTGATACGTCTGCTTTCTAACGGTTCAAGGTTTAATTCTCTCAGTCGTTGTTTGTAAGTTAGGTTTTGTAATCCGGGGATCCGTTTGGTAAAACGTCTTTGCACATTTTCAATGAGGTCAATATCTTTCAAGAGAAAGGGGACCAGGCAGGCGAGTTGTATTCAACAATAGGTCTAATAAAAACAGTAAATAATTTTGTTAAAAACTTACGATTTCTTGATTCGAAAGCTCTGAAGATGCATGCGGTTAACCTGTTTGCTTTTTGTGATACTTTTTCACAGTGAGCTGAAGTTTTCATATCCGAGGTTAAAAAGATCCCTAAATCTTTAACGGTGTGCACTATATCTAAACTTTGATTCTCGATAAAATATTGAGCGTGACCAGGTTCTGTAGCAGTGCCAAAAACAAAGACCAGACACTTTTCGATTGACAGCTCAAGCTGCCATGTTTTAGCCCACTCACAGATCCTGGTCAGATCTTCTTGTAGACCTTCAGAAGCGAGTGCTTTAGTGGGTGCGTAAACTTTTGCATCATCTGCGTATAAACTAATATCTGAATGGGTTACTACATCGGGCATGTCATTTATAAATAACAAGAAAAGCAAGGGTCCAAGAACAGTTCCCTGTGGGACTCCACTTAGAACGTTTTGATAGTCGGATAAGGTGTTGTTTATTTTTACTCTTTGTGTTCTATTTACCAGAAAGTTTTTGATCCAATTTAGTACTTTGCCCCTAATTCCATAGCAGAAAAGTTTATGTAATAACTTTTGGTGGCTTACCGTGTCGAAAGCTTTAGCAAAATCGAGATAAACAGAATGGGTGTTCCATTGATCATTTTTCTGTGCAAACCATATTCTAAGTGTATGTAGAATACTAGACAAAGTTGACCTTCGACTACGAAAACCATGTTGACAATCACAAAGCAACCGGTTTGCATTCAAAAATTCGAAAATAGCTTCTTTCAGAATACGTTCAAAAACTTTACAACATGCTGAGGTCAAACTTATAGGACGATAGTTCTTTGGAGAAGAAGGGGAACCCTTCCGTTTGAAAATTGGTACAACTGTTGCATCTTTCCACGTTTTGGGCAGTTTACCATGATCAAGAGACATACGGAACAAATTTAGTAAAGGGTCAGCTAAAACATTTCGGAGTTTCCTAAGAACTATCGGAGGAATGTTGTCTGGCCCACTAGAATACTTTGCAGGAACAGTTTTCAAAAATTTAATAACTTTTTCGCGAGAGAGGTCGATGTCGGAGAGCGAGTTTTCAGTAGGACGGTAAAAATTTGGAATATGTCCGTCGTCTCTGGTGAACACACTAGAAAAATAATTATTAAGCAATTCTACTTTTTCCGAGTCTGACGTCGCTTCATTGTTACCATAGGTTAGGGTTGGGATTGAACCTCTAGATGACAGTTTCGACTTCAGAAAGGTGAAAAATTTTCTAGGGTTATTGCTATCGATAATCTGTTCCTCATAGTCGTGCTCAAGTTTCCTAAGGTCTTTTCGAATATCTTTAGCCAGTAATTTAACGCGTTCTAAGTCGGCGTCACTTCTACTACGTTTAAATTTTGCCCACAACTGCCTTTTCTTGGTCACTTTTTTCCTTATGAGAAAAGGCAAAGCTTTTTTTCTTTTAGTAGAGTTAGTTTTTGGAACGAATTTTTCAAAAGCAATTTCGAGTATATTTGAAATTGTTTCCCATATAGCATCTACTACATGGCATGTAGAAAGGAGGGAATTCCAATCTATACTTCCAATAAAAATTTCTAAGGATAACCAGTCTGCTTTTCTAAAATTATATTTGAGAAGACGTGGAAATTTTGGACGTTGATAACTCAAACAATACAAAATTTTGTTATGGTCACTGGTTGAAAAAGGTTCTGCAACCTGAACCGTTCCCAGATAAGGATCAGACGTTAGTATCAAATCAAGAGTATTAGTACCTCTTGTTGGAAAATCGACAATATTCTTTAACCCGACAGTACTGACGATTTCAAGAAAGTCGGCTGCTAAAGGATCTCCACCTGAGGTGTGCGTATTCCAACATATTCGGGGGAAATTAAAATCTCCTAAAAGAAAACAATCAAAGTTAATTGAGCATAAAACAGAGATATTCTCAAGAAGTTTTTTGTTATTCTGTTCCGTAGACAACATTGAGCGGTAAACTAGGCCAACTCTAAACTTGATATTACGTAGGTGTATATCCGCAAAAATATATTCAATAAAACCAAAAGAATCATTTTTGATTAATGTTACGTTGAAATCTGTTTTAATCATTACAGCAACTCCCCCATGAATTCCCTCTTTCCTATCACATCTAATCAGACAATAATCATCTAAACAAGGAAACAAGCAATCATCATAAGTAGAGGTTAACCAGGTTTCCGTAATACAAATCAAATCCGGTTGGGTCGAAATAATTTCTTGTTTCAAGTCAGGAAATTTATTAGTTAGACATTGACTGTTGAAATACAAAATTTTTAACGATTCATTTTTAATCAAATTTACTTTTTTAACACAGCCAGATGGCTTTAGTTTGTTGGGTTGGGGTTGGTGGGTGGGGGGTTTTGGGATTGGGGGTAGGATTGGGGGTGGGTTTAGGAGGGGGTTTTTAATGATTTTGCCTCTACTTATGATAACATCTTCATTTATTGCACGACGCAAAGTCAGTTCAGCACGTAGCTTTCTGTCGGCTTCCCGCTGGGCAAAAGTCAAATCAGGCCGACACCACACAGACTTTTGGTCTGATCCGATAGGGGCAATATCTTTGAAACCACGGAGAAAAGTAGCTCGGTCGCCGGGGTTTCGGAAACCGACTTTGAGGATTCGAGGTCGGTTATTTTTTGCAGGGCCATCACGGAACACCCATTCGATAGACTCGGGGGCCAGGTCAAGGTCGGTGGCAAAGGTTCTGACAATATCCAGATCTGCAGCAGAGTTTTCGGATTCTGGCAAATTCAAAATGACCAAATTTAGTCTTTTCGAATTCTTTTCGGAGATATCCTGGACTGCCGACGATATCAGCAAGGGGATATTTCGAGTAAAGGATTCCAGTTCGGCAATTCGGCGTTCGATAAGACCAATATTAGTAGACAGATCCCCACGATATGGACTATTCGAGCAGGTGGGGGGCTGGCTAGAAGGGTCTGAATTCGAAGGCAGAGGGACCGTGGTAGTTTCGATAGGAACAACCAGTGTGGACTGGTTTGATGTGTCAACGGACCCTGTTAACACTTTGATCTGATCAGTCAACTGAGATAGCTGAAGCTGCGTGGCTGCTAAATTCTCTTCAGTCGTAGACAGTTTTGTTTGATGAGAGGATAACTTATTTTCGAGGTCAGTCATTCTCGCTTTCATCTGTCCAAATTCTGACAGACATGAACGACA